>JAHWFP010144849.1:0-27638 GCA_023313725.1 Lithobius niger
GGGGAGGGGAAAGGAATAACCAAACTTACTTTTTCTAGACCACAAGACAGCTAAGTGCATGTTAGATTATCATGAAAACATCATGGAGTAATGAAAAATGGTCGCGCAGGCAAACTTCAACCTTCTTGGGTAGTGTGAGAGACTACCAAATTCCTTCAGCAGCTATGGTGATCCATTCTGGACCTTTTCTCGCACTCTTAAGTGAATGAAGATTTCCAGTTTGAATAATAATAATAATATAACTTTATTATAAATAAATAAATATAAACTTCGCTGCAGGAGCAACAGGAAAGGTAAGGGCCCCAGCGGGTCTCTGATAGCCAACCTAAAAGGGATAACATTAGCAATGTGAACAAGAGGGCGTGATGGAGGGGTTAGAGTGCAGGATGAAG
Organism: Lithobius niger; assembly: GCA_023313725.1. NCBI lineage: Eukaryota > Metazoa > Arthropoda > Chilopoda > Lithobiomorpha > Lithobiidae > Lithobius > Lithobius niger. The sequence continues at coordinate 393 of JAHWFP010144849.1, forward strand.
AGTAAAATTCGGCTTGTAAAATGCGAATAAATTTTAAGTATGGCCATTTCTCAAACATTAAAAAGGTAGGAATAATGAAAAAGTTGGGACAACAAGACCCAGAATTGAGTTCCCGTGGGTGACGCTGCAAGAATTTTTCCAGATTCACTTCTGCTTCCTATGTGCAGTATTGCAGTACTGGGTAAAAGGAAGATGGGCAGGACCAATGCTGGCCACTAATTCCCACCCCCAATACATTCAAAATGTATGGCAGCATTAATGATGTGATTACAATCTGCCCCAAATTTCCAGTCAGAGTTGAACCACACACCCAAGTCTAAAACTACCCCATAATGGGGTAAAGGAGAGGCTTAGGAAAAAGCATATGACAGCTTATTATTTAGACCTCCAAGGTGAAAAATGGTACATTTCTTGGGTGTGATAGGCAATTGTCAATCAGCAGACCACGTTAAAAGATCCATTGCAGCAAAAGTAAGCCCCCAGTAGGAGGCATAGGCCTAATCTATGGGCGAATGCAATTTCACGTCGTCAGCAAATTTTTTTTAGAATACTGTCCCCTGGTTTATACCCCTACCCCCTCCCCCTTACTACATACGCTTGTTTCCGTGTCCAATGCAGTTCATCATGAGGTAGCAGGTCATATTTTTCTTCTGCAAATTTGATTTTACAAAAATGGATATAATGTCTGAGTTTGGAATTCCGTTTTTTGCAGAATCAATTTTCGAAGAAAACTGATCTTAAAATTTTCTACAAACAAAACGGACATTTTTTCCTGCGAAATTGGAGGTGACCGTTTGAACTCTGTTGCAAAAAAAAAAAAAAATGAGCCGTACAGAAAAGCGAACCTTGAGGCAATCTTGAAGAATATTCAAAATGGTCACGAGCCTCACTCTAGGCTACACCTGTACATTAATACTGTTGTACAATGATAGAAGCACACAGCCTAAATACTACTTTTTACAACAGCAGGAACTAAGTCAATCACTTTACGGAACTTCGTTAATTGCACATACTACGTCCTGGTTTCCTAATTTCCTTGTAACCATTAGTTCGTTTCATTTATGGTCTGCGTAAAAGAGCACGAAAACGACATGTCATTCAGAAACCGTTGCATTCGTAGTTAAACGTTGTCCTCAGATGCACCCACTAAATCGTCCTTTTAATTTAAGTACAGGAAGTAACTACGATGTATCTTTTTCCCTTGCAAAAAAAAAATTAACAAATAAATAACACAAGAAAAATAAAACGGACTTGCTCGTGACTAGTAATTCGATCAGGCCAGTGTCTTTTACGCAGACACCAAACCGGACTAGCTTGATTTCAAGCGGCAAACTGTTGACCTTGGCCTTGCCTTTAATTACCTTTACTAAACCTTTTAACTACTGCCTGCAGTTCTAGTTTTCTCAATTTTATTGATGCCACCCCTTGTATCAGAAAATTAGGGCTACTGGCTATTTTGTTGTCTAGTTATCCTGCCACTTACTATCATTACTCTAACTAACCACATTTTTTTTTTTTTTTTTCAGTTTACACAGCTTGATTGATCCTAGATTCCTAGCAGGCGAGGCATAAAGGTTAAACTGGGTACGCACCAAAATACTGAAATCACATTTCCCCGAGTTTTTCAGAGTAGATGAAGCTATTTTCCAGGCTATTTACCGTAATTTCAGGAAGGAATTTTTTCGCACATTTTACCAGTTTTGTGTTATTTCGTAATACAAAGGGTGAAGCCTTTAGATGGGAAACATTACTTAAATTCTTAATTTTTTCCTGAGTTCTCCCTGAGTTTCAAACTTAGTTTAAATATCCCTGAGTATTCCAGGTTGGTGGGAACCTTGTTAAAAGGAGGAATCTCCAGACTAATTCTACGCCATGTTCCACTTGCGACCCCAGCGGCCAGTTGTCGAACGAGCAACCGTTTTGACTTTTGCCAAAAACGTGCGTTCAACATTCGAACGTTAAACTGTAGGTTTTTACTGAAACCTGAATTATAGTGAGAGTCGATTTGTTTTCTCTTGCGTATACAGCTATCGATATGGCTACTAATTGTCTAACACGTGTGAATTAAGTAGCCCTCCTAAGAATACAACCCCAAAACTCAAATGATTTTTGGCCGCGGTTCCACGACACTTGTGCAATCGTAAAACCAGTGGTCGATTGATTTCTAGCTTTTGATCAGCTGCGATGGAATGGCATGGCGGCGCACACCCCTCAATTAAAGACGAGCCCACTACGATTCTTCTATCGGTTTCATTTTTAAACTGTAAGTTTAATTAGAACACTAGTGAACTAAATCAACACTAAAAATATTCAGCACCGTTTGGCAGTTTTATGACACGGGAGGCCTCCAAACCGTTTAGTGTCAGTGTTTTTAATATTTCATTTATCCGACGGGCACCGGCGACGTTGCGACACGGCACGAGTGATATGGATGAAATAAGTAGATAGCACAGTCGCTATGAATTCGCTCCTCCCTCCCATCCCCTGAAAAAAAAAATGTTTTACAGTAGAAGTTGGTTTAAATATTTCTCCTCCCCCCTCCCAAAAAAAAAGTATAAGCATAAAAGTCATGAACGATTGTTTAAACAAGTAGCCCAAGTCTACGCTAATTTCGCATGCCGACATGACTGTACAAGCTCGTTATCCAGTTAGTACATTATGAGATCAGTGGGGCCGTGTGCCTACATCAGTGATTTGTAGCATAATTTCAGGAAGTTGCCAGTCATTGGTCGGTTGGTGGTGACGTCAGCTGCTGACGAAGGCTACTTAGTTTCCAGTCATTGGTCGTGGATGGTTAACGTCAGTCGGCTGAAGAAAAAATAACGAACACCATTCGTTTGCTGCGAACAAAAATCTTTGATTATTTCTAGTGGAGGATTTCGCCGATGGATTCGACCCATTTTCGAACTTAAACCTAGAAATGTGCCATAGAATGTGTGTGCAAAACTTGACAGAAATCCGATAATTCGTTAAAACGTTATAGCGCGAACACACAGACACCCACACAAACCGTTCGCATAAGAGTCTAAATCGACTCTAAAAATATATGTGAAAAATAAATATCATTTCTGCAGCGATCAGTCTAAGCACTTGTTAAATCACAAGCACTAACATTAAATCAAACTTTAGCAATGAAGGCATTTTGTTTTCTCAGTCCAATGCCGAGTGGAGTAGGGATTTGCGATTCTTGCCTCCCGACTCCATGCCAGTCAGGGATGGCAAGTTTTTGACATGCGACAAGTTTTATCCGGTTTTTACCGTGGTTTTAACCACCACGTCATCAAAAATTGCTATACGTCATTTTAGACCCCAAAAAATGTAATGAAACAAATAGAAAACATATCGAAAATTATAGCGATCAAACCTATTTACTGGAAACAAAATTGTCAAATTTTGTAAAGCCATTATGCCACAGTGTGTTTGGTATCATAATAGTATTTAGTTTAGTAAGTTACTCCTTTGAAATTGTTTTACAGAGCCAAATTAAGCGCTTTTGAAGTTAATATTTTATGTTAAATTAAAAGAATTCATTTATAATCCCCTAACACTTCTGTGTACCGTATTTCGAAAAAAAAAGAAAATTTGGATTTTATTGGTTCTCAACACTTTTTGACATGCCACGTCAAAAACTGGTTTTCGTTGTCAAAAATCCAACCCTGATGCCACTGATGCGTGGCAAGATGTTTAAGCCTCTTTACCAATGCTTGGTAAAAACAAGATTTTCGCAATGTTAAATTAACATGCCTGGACCCGGGAACTGAAACCAGCTGCTTCTCTACCAGATGGTGAAATACAAAGCAAGAGTTATGATAGGCCTACTCCCACGTCCTACAGACGTTTGCATTCATAAGATTCTGATCCTAGTTACGCTACAGTGTCAATATGAACAGCATTCACAACTTTATATGCGTAACGCTGCTATATATTAAAATGATAATGTATTATGGGTGTAAACTATGGATGTATTTATTTACAATCCAATGGATAAACGAACATCCAATAAAATGGGAATACGAAATTTACATCACCATTCAATATTCAGGAACATTTCAGGAATGATAATAATAATTAGCACAGTTGCTTTATTCATTGCACATCAGAGTGGTGTTCAAAAGCTGAAGATGAAATTCCCTGAGTTTTCCATGTTTTCCAGACCAATACTGAAATTTTTCCGTGATTTTTTGTAGGTCGACAAGAGTACATTACAGGACTAACGAACATTTTTCCCCAACATTTCACTCAAATCGCAATAACTAGGCCTATATCGCTTTGATTTAAGTCAAAAAGTGCACTGCCCTAATATACGTTCGCCTCAGAACGAACATGTATAGATTGTACGCTTTTGGTAGCAGAGTGCCTTGTTGGTATCCAAGATGATTGCAAAAACAGTGGCGGCCGTCGATTAAAGCCGCCCCCTCCAGGAAGAAATAGCCGCTCAAAAAATACTGCAGGACTCAAGATACGCCGCGCACACAATAACCGGTGTTGGTAAAGAGCAAGAATGCCAAAATCTGAACAAAACTAGAAGCATAATTTCAAAGACAGCCAGTAGAGATTACTAGTGAGGATGGCAATACACTGTTTCACTTGGTATCAACTATTTCGTCTCCATTCTAAATTTGAAAGAAATAAACATAATAAACATGATAATAATGTTAATAAACATAATTTCAAAATGGCGGCCTTTACAGATTAACAGTGACGATGATACATTCATTGTTTCATTTGGTAGCAACTAATAGCTAGTTCGCCTGTGAGCAAAGTCTGAAAGAAATATGGAATTTTTTCGAGTGGCAGACGTAGGTCAGAAAAATAGTACTATTCATTCGGAGATAGTAGGATTCCTATCTACACCGAACAGTGGGAGTAATTATACACGCTATGGTGTAGGATTCATATTTATACTAAATGTGAGGCACCATTCCTACGTAAAACTAACGTCCAATATCACTTAGGGCTAAGGAATTTTTTTTTATCAGAAATGAAACAGAAAGAAGATGACAAAGTAAAGGTTTTAGAAGTGAAAGATAAAATAACAATTAGCTATTCTTTACAGAGTAAAAGACTTTCTGGAAAATGTTGAAATTCCCTGACTTTCAGTATATTTATCAAATTTCCTGATTTTTTCATGACTTTTCCAGACTTGATAAATTCCCTGAATTTTCCTGGCAGAACACCATCCTGCACATGATATTGAACGTACAGGCACGAAGTTTAATTTGACTTCTGTTTGCCAGCAAGTAGTTCATGTTATTTCTATTACAGAATGCATTTATATTCTACACAGTTAGAAATATTGGGTTTTTTTTTTCGATATCTGTCACGATATACTGGTTTGATATATCTAGTTATCATCTATTACTCTATAACTTTTAATGTTCCGAAGTCTTACTGGAAGTGTGTTAATTGTTTTAATTATAAGGAATTTGATAATTCATTCCACATTTTCCGTAAGAGTTTCTCCACCTAAGTTTTACTATCCAGTTGTTATCATGTCTTACTGTTCTATTAATTCTTATTTTATGTTTCTCATTGGAATAATTTATTTTCAACATATCATACAAGGTAGCGTTTGTACAATGTTCACTAGCCTAGATCATTATTTGCATAAATTTCTCTGCTGCTGAAGTGTTTTTCAGTTTTGAATAATATTTTTATGCAATTGTGTGCAATAATATACTTTTTGCAATTGTGTGAAATAATATACTCTTTGCAATTATGTAAGTTGACTCTTGAAGTAGAACCATATACTGTTATAGCCCATATTTTATGTTTGACAAAATTAATGCGATAAATGTTGCTTTTTTTTAACGTAGTAGCTTAACAGATCCTTTAATTTGTACAGCATAGGTATTGTTCTTATTTAATCTGTTTATATGACTGTAAAATTTCCAATTTTTGTCTAATTCAAATCCTAAGTTTTTTATGTTATCTACTGTTAACAATAATAATAAATTCGGATGCAAACCTATTTTGCGTTACATTTTGGACCTCACTAATTTCAGGCATCCTGCTCGAAATAGCTTTTGCGACATGTACACAGGTTAGAGTGAATGTAGCAATCCCGTTTCTTGCGAGTGCAAAAATAAGAAAATGAGTGTCTTTGCAACATTTACACACGCTATACTTAGCAAACATGTAATTTTCTTCCTTCATAACCTGTGGCGGTTTTTTAAATGTATCGGTATTCCGTGACAAGTCAAGTATGCAAGTTTTTTTTTCTACGCAATTGAAGCAAACATAAGGCAATTTTGAGCCAACAGCATTTTTAAGTACAATTTCCAGCCTTTCTGTATTTTTTTTCCTAGAATTCAAAGCTTTCCAAGGCCTGGAATTTTTTTCCAAAATTCAAGCACTTTTCCAAAGATTTCGAGGCATCGTACAAAGCCCGAGCAAAACCGTTTCTCACAAGTCAAAATGTAGGAAAACGAATGCCTTTGCAATATTAACACGCAGCTGACGTAATGTTGCAAAACTGAGACATACAGGAAAGTCAACTGGAAGGAATGTACCTTTAAATTTTTCGTCATCACTGGCCCATAAACATGCAACGTGTAGCAACTTTTACTGAATTTTCCCCAAACATGTTCAGCCAAAGTAGCCTATGCTTACACTAGTAGTGAGCCAACTTTTCACATCAACGGTATAGCTATAGCTACTCTGAAACAATTTTGCATATAATAATGAGATAGCCTAAGTGATCTAATGTCTGGTGATCAACCCTTCCCAATGTCGGTCGCCACTCGCCATTTGGCGAGTGGAAATCAACAGTTGGCGACTTGGAATTTGCCTTACTCGCCAAAATGGCGACTAGCTGCAGAGCATGCCACTAAAAAAGGGGTATCTCTGGAACCGTACAAGTTAGAGACTAACGGTTTGCGGCGTTATGCTTAGATTTATAAGGGCTATATAACTGGATTTTCTGTATTAATACCGGAGTTTAATAAAATTCCACAATTTTGTTAATGCATACATTAGAGAAACCTTTCATCATACAAAACGTATTAAGTATGTGACGAGTAGAAATTGTGAAATGGAGTGCTTTGTAAGGTCTACTGGCCAAGTGGCGACTGCTACTAGATTGACATTCGGAAGGGTTGCTGGTGATGTAATCTCTATAACGTTTGTGACACACTAGCATTCGAGTTTCAACAAGAAATCTCTTCGAGCGTAGATCTCATAGACAGATGCAAAACACAGATATGACAAGCTGGGATAAACACTCATAGACGAATAACGACAAAGATTGTAGAGTCATCTAATTCTTCTTAGAAGTGTATGTTTTTTTGGGGGAGGCATGATATATCAGTCATTTAGCTAGTATGTGAACAGCAAATCAAGAGAGAGCGAACGGAACGAGCGATGTGGTTATTTGCCAAATAATGAAAGTTTAGTGGACTTCACGACAGAACTTAAGACACATATAAACTACTAATGAAAAGCACCGCAAAACTGGATTTTCGCCTTTTCCTCTCGAAATTGCTGAAAGGAAACATAAATCGATTTTGTCAATTTGGACCAAAAAGATGTGATGGCTTCCCAAAACAGAACTCGTTTAGGATTCGTTTGATATCACAACTTTAAACGGCCGAAGAGCTTGGCGGGAACCCATAACAAGGTTTGTTTTGAGGAGATTAATTTAACACACATTAAAACCAACAAAGTGACAAAAAAAAATTGCACCCAGCAATTTTTCAATTCTTCTTCTTCTGTTTAGAAGTGTTAAAAAAGGTAAATATAGATGTGTAACAACCCGATTCCATTTTAATAGCTACATAATTACCATATTTGTGTATTGTTTAGTAAATATTCCTTCTACAAAAAAAAAAAATACAATAATATTAAAGTAGCTGACAAGTAGTAAGTGCACTTTAAAATTCACTACGGTCATCTGTTACAAGGTCAAAGTGGATATTAGCAGAAAAAAGTAGGAAATGCAGAATTTTTAACTAATTAAATAAGGAATTTTGGGTTGAAAGATGCTAAAAGTAAGGAATTTCAAAACTAAATCTTTTTTTATAACAAAACTAGTAGAAGTAAACAAAATCAAAAATGTCTTAGCTTACCGCCGCAATTTCTCGGTCAATGCAGTCAGAACTAAAATTAGACTGAAGTGATGAACCAAATTTTCTCTAAAATTTTTAGCAAGGTAAAGTTTGCCTAGCCTATTAAAAATTCTTCGGTGATAAATAACAAAGTGCAAGTCTGATCGCATTTTTTTTTAGTAGCTGGTAACGAACTTGAACAAGAATATGAAGAAGATTTAAAAAAAAAATAGGGAACTCCCAAGTCCGAAAATGAGTATGAAAATACTAATGTTTCCTAAAAAGTAAGAAATAAGGAAAAAGCCGGGACTCCAGCTACTATCAGTTTATCGAACATGATTTCAAATAAACGACACGCAGCACACACACACACACACACACAAAAATTCAAAATCCAGATTCAGAAACAGGATGTCCCCAACTTACTCCAGGTTAGAAATTTGGGGAGGGGATTAGAGTAACCTCAACGAGCAAATGTCTTCAAACAGGACGTGATCAAACAGGCTGGCCACCCAACAAACTGGGGGTCAAGTTGGGGTAGGGATGGAGGAAGTATCTGGAACGGAGGTTAAATCTGGGTGATGTCAGCCAAGTTTTGATGATGGAGAGGGACGAAGAGGAGGAAATATTATGGTATGGATGGAGGCATGCCATTTAAAATTGCTTAAAATATTAAAACAATCATTGTTGTGAAAATCGCCAATTAAAATCTGAATTTCTTTTATTTTCACAAATGAGCTCGCACTAAAAGTGCACACTATCACACTTTTTTTTTTCCACACTTAAAATTTCCTTCGCAAATCTTGCTTTCTAAGTTGTTTTGTTTTGTTCCATGGAGTCCAAGTATTATAATCAGGAGAAAAATACAGTTGACATTATCACTTTTTCAAGTTCGTGGTTTAAGTGTCGCTTTAGCTAACCATTCTTGCATAGCAATGACCATTTCTATTTTCTAATGACAAACACTAGGCTATCGCACCAATTTCTCACGACTTTGCCAATCTGATTATTACATGACTGTACTATGTTATGAAGTTATAGCAATATCATGCATAGTAACAATGACTATTACAAACTGTACGGCCATTGGAGGTATGATGCGTCCCAGCTAGGGATGGGCGATATTTCGATATTATCGCGATATACAACACACGCCATAGTGTTATAGCAATGCTTTTCGTGTTTCGCGATTATCGCAGCTTCGACTCATTTCATCAGGTTCACATCGGAGCACGATAGTGTCGTAATTTCGTTAAACATTGACCGATTTTGACGTTCAAATACATCATTTTAACAGTTTTTTCGCCAGCTTTCCAATGGTGCAAACCACAAGTCTCTAGCTCCAACTGTTCTTAAATTATTACTAATAAACCATCTAACTCACATTTTTAAACATACATGGCCTCTAAATGGATATGAAAAATTCCTGTTCAGTGCCAATTTTAACAGGACCAATGTTAAAACATAAAGTTGCTGTATGTGGATTAATGAATATCAAAATTTTGACATCTTACCAGGTCATGAATTGTGCAGAAAATGTTCAGATTACGTGCACTTTTTTTAAGGAAAGTATTTTTTCTGGGTGTTGCTTAACTGACAATTTTGTTAGGTAATTCTAATCAAATATTACCAGGATCTTTTTACACACCACAATCGATATGAGCACGAGGTATCAAGGGACCCTCCTCTTCCTCAAAATGCAGGGACAGCTGAGGCCAGCCACAAACCCAGAATCTATGAAACGTGACACAGTCATCAGGCACAATGCCCCGTGAATTTTATGGCCTATCCATAAAAATGTTTTCTTAGCAGTCCGTGTGGTGATTTGGACTTGTTTGGCCATGGGTCCAACATACTCAATACAACACCACTGACACTGGAACAACGTGTGGGCTTATTTTGTTTTGGTGCAACCAACATGTAATGTGGTACAGCAAGGTCACTTCATGTCAGTAAGATGAAAGAAGGCGGGTGCCCTACTTCATTCTGAAGAGGAAAAGCTTCAGACTGCAATGCATCTTTTTCTTTTTTTTTTTGACGAATGGTCCCAATGCACTTATATTTCTGTGGATAAAAATCGTGATTTTTGCAAAAAAAAAATCAGATTTTGTTTATTTATATCGAATGTTGGATTTAAATCAGTATTATTTTTTTAAAACCAATGTTTTTCTTTGGTTATTCGTGGATATCATTTTGGTGCACGTTTACAAAGAGTAATGCCTAAAAAATAAATTTATAGTTTGTGCCAAATTTTGATTTTTGATTCCAAATAGTGTGGTTAGTTTTAAAATAAATATTACGGCCAATTCAGAGTAAATATTTAGTAGGACCTAAGATAACTGGTAAAAAGAATTAGTTCAACTTTATGTTGATGATTGATCAGTCTTCAGTCAAGTCATTGCTATATGTTTGTTGGAACGTTTGGTTTTTATGTCTTCTCTCTCCAACCAAACTCAACTCCGTGTCGACAGCATTATACGAAAGCTACTGCTGTAAATATGTTAACGTAATTAACACATTTTTTTGTTCAGTACCAACCTTGTTTAGTTTACAACCTTGTTCCCGGGCAGTTGCGTATTTTTGTGTGGAATATCCAATGCTAAAAACAACCTCTCCTCAGTCCAAACATACAGAAGAGGCTGTCGCCAAGCAGCTTTCCAACGACACTGATCATAAGAGAAACTAAAACTTAAACCGGAAGGTTTAGAGGATATAATTATCAATCCAAATATTTAAAGGAAGGGCAAAATTGTTGATTTAAATCTGAATTATTATTAATAAAAATCATTTGATTCAAATCGTAATTTAAATCACCGATTTAAATCGGCTTGAGTTAAATCAATCCAGCCTGCCTGGAGAAAAAGATGCAGTCTACCAGGGCTCTGGCTATACCTTCGACGATATGATACCACAGCTCTGATAGCACACAACAATATCGCGTGTGTACTTCATAACCCCCACAGTAGAAACAGCTCAATGCGCGAGGATACGTCGCAGAAAGTGGAAAGACGCCGTGGACAAATGTTTGCCCAAAATTTCCACGTTTTGTCAGTTTTAGCCGGATTTGGACGTTCCATTACACCATTTTAATTGTCTTGACGAGACTTTACAATCAGTGGAACAGCCAAATCAATAGGTTACGTACTGAAAAGTTATTCAATAAAAACCAGTACATGTATAGGTAACAACAGATAAAGAGAATGACTGCAGACAGTAGCATAAAGATCTGCTACTGGAATTACATCAACGTTTGGGACAGCTATCTTTATTTATTTGAAAATGTGCGTATACTGTGCTACGAAGATGATTCCCGTACTTCAAAGTAAGAACTACGACATTTTTACGTTTGGGAACATTTATTAAAAAAAAAAAACACTTTAATATGTGGACCCTTCTTATGTTTTTAAACCCCAATAAAAAAATACCTAGAAAAATACTTGCTATTATGACAAAGAATCCTGAAATAGTACGCAGGCCTAGCTGACTTCTGGGCCTAAATAAAGAGCCAGCAAGGTCACCAGATAAATTTATTCACTTGACAAAAAATGCCCTAGAATTATGTTATGTATTTTTTTTTTGGTATTTTTAAGAAATCTTTTTCTCTGCCCCTTCGAAGCCGCACTAATAGCCAAAATTGTTAACTGTTGATGCCAGGAACCTAGTAAGCAACATCGAAATGTTAAATTTTGTACTCTCTAAATTAGCAACTTATAAAACGTCAAGACTGTTTGAAAAACGAAGTAAAGCTAGTTCCTGTATCAACAAATTATGTGCTCAGTTCATTGACTTGTCTTTCACCATCATCTTTTCGGCTAAACAGGTCCAGGAAATAAAAAAATAAAAAAATATAAAGAACAAACCCTGCATAAAAGATTTTTACATAATTTTTTTTAATAAAAAAAAAAAATGCTGTCCATGTAGACGTTCTGAAAGTACTTGGAGGCTAAGCTTCACATTAATTTTCTTAGGTCAAAAATAGTGGATTAATCCGTATTTAATTAATTATCTTTAGTCAAAATTACTGGATTAACATGTCTAATTTTCTTCGTCAAATATATTGGATTAAGCCGTTTAATTTTCTTTGGTCAAAAATAGTAGTTTAGGTGGCTTAATCCGTTTAATTTTTTTTAGTTAAAAAATATTGGATTAATCAGTTTAATTTTCTTTGGTAAAAAAAAAAGTTGGTTAAGCTGTGTGGCAGGTCTCAAAGTCACTTGACAATTCAACAATATTTGCATCATTATCTTATAGTTTTGAATGAATGATGCAAAACAGCGTATCAACAGGGAAGCCAACATTCAGCAAAATCAAGCAAGCACCTTTTAAATATCGCAGTGTCTCTAGTCCCGGTTGGGCTGTAACTATTTCAAGCCTATTTGGACGCGTTGCCAGGACCAGAGTTCTGCGTGTGTGAATCCCGGCAAACTAGAAAAACTTATGTTAGTTTTAGTTAGGTTTGGTTAGGTTAGGTTAGGTTACCCAGGTTAGGTTCACTTTAACATGCTGAAGGCCTAGTTTTCAACGAATTCACCGGGACCTGAGTCTTTATAAACTGGATCTCGTCACCGGGATCTGAGACACAGCCTTAAATATTGCGAACACTGGCTACTGTAAATTACAGAAATTTGTATCTACAATTAAAACACCCGGCGTGAATCGACGCTAACCCATACAGACACTTGTTCGCAATTTGGCATAATTCCAAGTTTATTATTTTGTGCATTACCGTAAGCTCAAACTTCACTTAACTTCGCCAGAATTAGGTACTTAAGAAGGTGCGAGAACAAATTAAATTTAGTTCTGAACAGAATAATTACTGCAAGCTCATGATCCCCAAGATCAGGACTCACAAGAAGATTATTAAACACACGCAAAAAAAAATCCGTCTGCATTTTAACTCGAGCGCCTGGTTGATTACTCATGAAACAACGAACCCCCAACAAAAAAAAACTTTTTTTTTTAAGATGATTTTCACAGACTTAACACGAACACGGTATAAACACTTCACCAATAGGATTTACGACTTCCAGAATACTTGCAAACAAAAGACGAAGACGTGTCCAAAACAATCACCAGTATGTATTTTAAAAAATTCTAAAAGTATAAACAGACTTTGCCCGCTTCAAGAGAAATATGATCATCAACAATCTGTGTCAATCACCGCTCAAGATGTACAACTTGCAGCTTCCCACGCGATCTCTGCACGATCGCGTGTATCACGTTCGCAGCAGACAAGTGCAACTAATTTCATACAGTAAAAATGGACACTAATAAATATTGCATTCGTTCTTACCTTTTGATTTGGCAGCACTGATCATCCACGCCAACTGGAAAAGTAAAATCACAGTGGCGAACAGACGACAGCTAACACACGCGGCCATCTTGGTCACTCGCGACTAAAGTGCTCGGCTGCCTGACTGTCCACTTGTTTTATATACAACATTCCTTCTTGTAACGAGCAAAAACAAAGCTAAACCTTTGTTTTTATTGTAATTTTTGTACTTTAGCGTCAAATATATAATCTAATTTTACTCTGCTTCAGTTTTTAAAATTTTAGAAACCGTATTTTCGTTTCCCCGTGAGCCTTCACTACTAAGCTATATACTTACGATCTGGATAGCTCCATGACGTTGGCCTTGGAGGAAAGAGATCGAAAAGCTTATAATTTCTCTAAGCGCGAGCCAAGTGATATGAAAAACACTGATAATCTAAATAGATGAAGGTGTTTAAACTAAATTAGTAGAGTTTACAGTTCGCCTCTTTGCCTGGAGATGTGTTTTCATAGGTGTGACCGGTACGCCCCACATACACTAGACAATAGTAGTCGTGTGACGATATCCTCTAGGCAAGCCAAGTTGTGAGCTATATTGAAGACGCCATGTTAGGGAAATTGTTATGTAGCTGATGAATTCAAATACATTATTACATTTCTTGCAATAATTAACGGCTCTCATGCTTTGGGGACTTGGAGGATGTGCCCCCCCCCCTTTATTTCATCTTCGATATATAAAATCGATAAGGGCGCGTTTATGCAACGTGACCTTCTTGCTCGCCGAACGCTTTTTGCTAGTCAATCGTTATTTATTTACGATTAGGTTCCCGTTTCTACTAAATAAATGCGGTAATAGATAACAAATTAAATGTATTATAAATAACAACATGGATAAAGAACAAAGTGCAACAGTAATTTTATACCTTGGTACAACATTGTTGCCATTTCACGGTATTTCCAAAATTTGCTATTCTCGCTCAAAGAACAGCTTCTAGCAATAACCAAACGTCGGTAGAATAAATAGCTTCTCGCAGCGAGAAAAAAAATCCAATATGGCGTCCATTTTGTCTTTGTGGCTATCGAATCGAAGACAAATCATCGAATGCCGGCATACAAAAAATAGTCCACCATCTTGTACTGCAGTAAAAATTGTTTTCTTGTTGTCATAAATCGACGCTCAAATGTTGCAAGCATCGTACGCCGTGTCACGAGGCACGATGAGAAGATTTGCGTCTGCGTCGTTGCCATGGTTACTAATACGCATAGACAATTCGAAAGCCGCATACTCCGGTAATGGCGAGAAGTAGCCATCAGATTTAGTATTGATCGAGTAAAAGCTAGTGAGCGAGTAAAACTGTCGTTGTGTAAACGAGCCCTAAAACCATTCAAAGTGTATTCGCCAGTCGCGAATTCAATACAGAGGAGTGAATGAACACGCCGATGACCTCTCGAGGCAAAAGCCAGAGAAACAGTACGTGTTGGCCGAGTGGGCGAAGCGAACAAGGAAGAGAACGAATACTCGAATAAATTGGATTCGTTGGTTAAAATTTCATGACAAGGAGCTTTGATGCATGAAATGCGCGAGTTCGAAGATGAAATTCCTATCTTAAATATTTTCGGAGGTATACGGATTGTCGACAGATTTCCAGGAGCGGTGGCAAGGGAACACGATCTGTAAGTCTAGTGGCCCCGAGCACTACGTGAACAACACAACGCTACTTGCCGTAGTAAAAGTTCTTTTATAGTGTGAACATACCCGGCGATCCTACTGCCTTCGGCAATGGTCTTCTATCATGCATGCTTTGGAAAACTTACTTACGACACGGGAGTTTTCAGATGGCGCTACTGGTGAATGTAGGCAGAGAATACTGGCGATTTACAATGTGAATGTGTTAGAAGAGCACTGGATGGTGATGATGGTGAGAAGAATGCAAATTACGAATGGTAAATTAAAAAAAAAATCATTGAAAAACACTACCAATTTCAGATGTTCTGAAACAACGCGGTCGCTTCTTTTATCATTACTACGGAAAATGGAGCCGGGACAAGAAGAGATATCCACTCCAAAAGTGGCCGGATGAAAAATTATGGACTTTAGCAAAGTTTTCAGGAGAAAGCCTAGTTAAATGTCTGGATAGGAAGCCAGCTTTCATTTGGCCTTAGCAGCAGCACACTGCTTGCTCACAGACAGATCGGACTCCATAAAAACACACAGGTTCTTGATTTAGTCGATAGCCTCGAATCTTGTATGGTCCAGATGATGAGGCTTTTTTTTTACGTTTTTCTGCCCCGTATGCATAATGAAGCTCTTTTCAGGGTGGAGCCTCACACCATTGCCAGTGTGCCAGGCTTGATGAAGATTAATGTCATTTTCAAGCACGTTAGCATTGCCTCTCTCGTTGATCTTTTCAGAGTCTTTGACATCATCTCCAAACTTGTAGCAATCGCCCTGGAGTGCTGCATGTGATTCACTTGTGTAAAGGACAATCAGCTTCGGACCAACCACTGATCCTTGTGGCACACTAGAAGTAACATGGAACCAGTCAGAAGCTTCCCCATTAGCGATAACTCACTGCTCTCCATTATCTAAAAAGCTAGAGATCCATCTAACCTTTTCAACACTGATCTGGCGGGAGCACTGGTCAGTGAAAAGGATGCCGTATACCGCCATATCGAAGGTCTTTTCGACGTCTACAAAGAAGATGTCGACCACCTTACCTTCAATGACTGCTTTCATTCATTGGTTTCTAGCAATAAGGTGGTTCGTCATGCACGACCTACCCGGCACAAAGCAATGTTGAGTGTCATTGGAGATGCCAAGCTCATCTAGTTTCTCAAACTAAGGGGACTCAAGATTTTAAGCGTGAACATGACAAAGTTTCATCTAGTAAAATAGTGACATGGCGGGAAAAAAAACTTATGTCAAATTTCCAATAAATATTCAGAAAATGGGGGGACGTGCGTTCTGACTCCTTGCCAGAAGAAGTGAATTCTTCTTACTTGGGCTTCCAGCTTTATACCAAATCGTTGATAAGGGTAATGACTTCTTTGGCAACCTCTTTACAAATCTGGAAGCGTTTGGAAACATCTAGCCCAGTAAGTGCAGAACTGTGCAGGAGCCAGTCCGACCTCTTTTTAATGTCCAACAAGGCCATCTGATCCTGAAGTTACACAAATAGCACAATACGGCAATGTTCAAATATTAACTCGGCAACACATACTAATACATGTGTATTGCCTTGATGAAAACATGGAGTTATCATCAAGTACCACGAAAACTCCCTTGTTTTCACGGTGCTTGATGGCTGGTGATTGAAGAACTCTTATTGCTGATCAAATTTTGAGTTTGATTTCATCCGTGTTGGTGTTCCATTCCAGTCGATTTGGTGTTCTATGGTGTCACAATGGCTACCCACCCAGTTTGACTGGTCTCGAGTTTTTGATACCGTGATGTGATCAAGTAGGCATAAATAATTTAATGTGTCTCCAATGTAGATCATATTGCATTGTTCACTTGAGACTTTGTAGATGCCCCAGAGTGTTTTGGTACAGTCTGACGCCATTTGTTTTCTGCTACGTTGAGTTGCAGCATAGCTTTCTTCCTCCATTTTAGGCATCCCGTGGTCATCCACTTTTTTAAGCTTACTACGTGTGTTGTAAGGGTGCTTGGACTTAGTGGTTGTGTTTTTCCTTGTGGACTCAAATGGGGGTTTCTCTTTCTCCTTTTGTGGAGCCACTTTTCTCTAGTGCGGTTGCTGTTAGGTGGAGGTTTCAGCCGAGATTTTAGTTGGGCACTGGTGTTTGAGTAGCAGGAGAACTTCTAACTATGGTGTTGAGGGAGTCTGTGACTCCTGGCACATATGTAAGGGCGATTCAGGGTGCTTCTTGTCTCTGTGTGATGTGCTTTGATAATCTTCTTATTTTTAAGAATGATAATGCTGCTGATCTACTAAATTATAGACCAATATCTGACTTGTATACCATACAGAACACTTGAATGTGTGATTCGGAATCGTGTAATGTCCGTATCTACTAAATCTACCGAACTTGATGATTGGTGTAAAGCTGTAGACTCAGGAAAACCTGTTGATGTAGTATTGATTGATTTTGCTAAAGCGTTCAACTCATTACCACATCATAAGCTTTGTTTAAAACTCGCTGCCTGTGGTATGTAGCATTATCTTAAAATGTATTATAAATTTCCTGACAAATTGAACGCAACAAGTTACTGTTGGGTCTGCCACCTCCAATGATATTATTGTCGCTATCGGTGTTCCATAGGGCTCAGTCCCTGGAGCCCCCTTTTTTTTTTTTTTGCATAAAATACTAAAACTTGAAAGTTAGAATGTTATGTCCCCAATTTTTGTGGACGATGTTAAATATTATAACAGTATTAAATGTATAGAGGACAATCTAGAATTAGCACCATCCTTGTCTACCTTTGAGTTAAATTGTGGTCTGAGAAAATGGCAATTACCAATCTCCGTTCAAGGTTTTTCATATTGGATCAAGAAATTTGAAACTGGATTACACATTACTTGGAGTGATATTGGATCACGTAATTGAGGTCAACGACGTTCTGTGTTTGGTTTTCCAGTGATTGAAGAGTACTACTTGTTGTAGCCATCTTGCCAAGACATAAATTGGCGATGAATAGAAGTTGCTTTACTTCGAGGGGCACTAAAATCCTGACTGGGGATTTATCGTGTTTGTGCGGCTCGTCCTACAATATGCAATCCGGTCTGGTTGCCAAAATTAATTAAGGATATTGATCTTGTGGAATCCGAACAGCAGAATTTCACCAAGTACTTGCCTGGAATAAAAAATAAAACATATTCAGACGGCTTAAACCTTTGAATCTAGACTCACTCGAATTAGGAAGACTTAAAACTGACCTTTGCCTGACACATTCAATTTTGTACCACTGAACTAGTCCAGACAAAAATCAATTTTCTCGATGAGGGGCTGTGATCGTACAACGGGTCACCCACTTAAATTGTTTGTTAAACCTGTTGAGAAGGATGGTTATATATATATATATATATATATATATATATATATATATATTTTAGAATTGCGTTATGAAGTTTTGAACACCCTACCCACCGACTTTGTATTGGCGGTGTCTGTGGCGGCTTTCAGAGCGAGTGTTAAAGGATGTCAATCTCGGAGGGTTTGTTCGATGGACTCGGTGAACAGCTGACTGTAGCCTTTGGCTATCTGTTACTTTTTTTTTGTTTATTCTCAGTACGTTTTTAAAGCCCCTGTCAGACTGCAAGATTTTTACTCTAGACACGCCTAAAAATCAGATCGGGACGGTAAGTTGGCTCATGTGACAGGGGGCATACGGGCATGAGACATGAGTTCGAAGTAATTAAAGAGTCACAAGAGTTCAGGTGACGCTACCAGCCCTCGTGGTAGAGACTTTTTCTCACAAACCAATATAAATTAATGGTGAACGCGCACCATGCAAACCACAAAAAAAAAAGGGTTGAAGCTGGACGTAAACAGAGCAAGCCACAGGCTATCGAGTGTTAACCTTGAGGGCAGCAGGGAGTGGAGGAAAAGTCTGCTCGTGTGACAACCAACTAAAGACACAACAAAATGTAGGGGAATCGCTTCTGCCCTAAAGACAGAAGTGCCTGGAGTAAAAAATCGTGCTGTCTGACACGGGCTTAACCTTTTACTGTTTTTACTAATCTTACTGGATATTAGTGGATAACATGTATCGCAATAAACAATTAATTCATTCACTTCTTGAATATTAAAACCTTTGTCCAGTCGTTATGTGTTGTAGCCTGCATTACTATATTCTGACAGGCAAAAACGCACGCAAACAAATCGTATCTTTTTAATGATTAGATACAGTAGCAGCCAGGGCATTTTTTAAGGAATATGAAGTGGTGCGCCATATAGTAAAAAAAAGGCATGATTCTGTGGACAGAGGGTAGTCAGAAGGCGGGGGGGGGGGGGGGTCGGAATACAAATACAGTTTTGCACTCCAGTTTTCAGAAATTTACATTCTAAATTTATTTCATTTCATTTAGAAGGTTTTGAGTGGAGTGAGTATACCATGTAATGGTGCCATGGGAATAAAAATGAATGGACACATGATTTGAAGACATGCGCCATTGCCATCCTAATGTTTTCAGTTCCAAGTATTTAAACTAGATAGGGTTGGAAGCATCAGGAATTTCGGAAAATAACCGGTGACGAACGAATTCCATCAAAAGCTTACACATATTCGTGTCGTCATAATTTTATTTTTTATCAAAATAATTTTTTTGAAAACGAAAAATGTAAACTTTGAGGAACGGAATTGCAACGGCTGGTCATCCACTGCTCCAATCGTGAAGGTTGGTGCTCCACTTGGAGCAGCAGTTACTATGTTAAGAAATGGTCTGGTAGCTGCAACCCATTTGGTCTTACGTCCTGTAATTGATTAGGATTTCTGTTCGTATCTTTGGTAGAAAGGAGTGAATCAAGAGCTGGATGTGGAAGACTTTCTGACGCCAATGCTGCATTTTGCATGATTCTTTTTCCGAGTTACCCAGTCTAATCCTATTAATTGGATTATTTCTGGGTCCCAGCAGGGATTTATGCGAGCATTCGCAGAAAAGGGTCGGTTTGTTGCATGTGTGTCTCGCTGTGCCAGGGGAGACAAGAAAAGCTTTTTAATTTTTTTCGCAATTCGGTTTCCGCTTTAATCTTCAGTCTGAGGAGAAGCTTGGGTGAGAAAACAGTCACATTTCTGTTAGTGTTGACAAAGACCATCCAGGAACTCAAACAACGGATTAGATTGTATGTAAGTCAGTAGAACGGGATTTTTTAATAGGATCTTTTCAAGGAGGAAATCCGTAAATATTTTTACTTGAAAAAAAAATGAGTGATCCGGAGATGGAAGAATTGCAGACCGAGCTTCAGAGTTTAATGGATAAAATAAAGGTAAGTTTTTTTTATAGTTTTAAAAGGTTTTAGCACAACTGGCATACTAAATGATTAAAAGGAGAAATGTATAAGTCACCGGATTCGAGCGCCACAAAAATTTAAAGTTTTTTTTTTCTTAATTGGTAATACCAAGAATTTATAGGGTTTGGGAGAATTTGTAACTCTAAAAAGTCCCTATTGAAACACGTTAGATTCGTCTCTGTTATACTTTGTTCCACATTCTGCTTTCAGAAAACTGACTGTATGACGCCTCGTTTTCTTCCACTACGAGTGGAAAAAATTCGTAAACACCCATTCGTAAACTCTAACAGTAACTTTGTTGAGTGTACAAATGTGATATCCACATGTTTTTGCCCTCTAAGTGCAAGAAAACGAGTCATCATCCAGTCAGTTTTCTGAAAACATAATGTGGAACAAACTATAGTTCAGTCCGATTTTTCAGAGGGCGCCACGTGTTCAATCTCGTAATTTTTGCTCATTTTTCACCCCAAACTTAAAGTAAACTAAATTAAAACTAAGCTAGGTTAAATAATAATTAAATATAAGCTAGTTTCGTTTAGTTTAGTTTAATTTTAGGCTAACAACTGAGTAGAAATTCCCACATAAAACACATGGCGCCCTCTATAAACTAAGACTGAACTAATACGAATGTATCTAAGACGTTTCAGTATAGGTCTCGAATAGGTCACAAATAGGTCACAAATAGGTCACAAATTCTCTTCGCCAACCCTATAAATTCTTGGTAATACTAACGGTAGACGTTTGTAGCTTAAACAATTTTTAGAAGGCTGCAAATTGGGACTTGGAGAAAAAACGTAGCACACAATTTGCAAGCCAGGAGAAAAAAACAGGCATGTAGGTTGTAACTAAGTTACTGAGGTTCTAACACTTTAAAGTTTACAACCTGCAAAACACAACCTTCCCTATAATGATGTTTTACTAAATTTATAATTAAACACAAATCGTTGTAAATAATTTTTGCTGATGGCTTATTTCCAATTTTCCTTACTAAATTTATAACACGTCAAAGTCTAAAAACTTCAAAAACCAAAACTTTCTGTTTGGTGATATTTTAATGAATTTGATACACTTAAAGGCTGAAAAATGCAAAACCACAACGTTCCATTTTTCATTAGGTCTTCTCTACGTTTAGGAGTATAATTTTTTTCTTCTATTTGCACTTCTAAAATTTTCCAAACCCACCAACTTAAAAATAAGTTGCAACATTATAATGATAAGAGTTTACTAAATAGGACCAAGAATTGTGATAAGTGAAACATAGCCAAAATTGTCCTTTAATATTAAATAATTAACACTAGCTTAAGGGCGGCCATTAGATATTACTATTGCCGATGCACATTCATTGTTTCAATTGGTATAACAAAAGAGCGTCTATGTACTTCATTTTAAGATGGTGGCCATTAGAGATTACTAGTGACGATGACGCATTTATTGTTCCACTCGGTATCAACTATTTCGTCTTCTTTCTAAATTTGTAGGAAATCGGACCATATAATAAGTAAAATATCAAACTGGCCACCTGATTTCAGATGGTAGCCTTTAGAGATTACTAGTGACGACGGCGTATTCATTGTTTCATTTGGTATCAACTATATCGTCTATGGTCTAAATTTAAAGGAAATCGAACGATGGTAAGCATAATTTCAAAATGGCCACCTGAATCCAAGATGGCGGCCATTAGCGAAAACTAATGACGATGGCAATTCTTAGTATCACAAAATAGCGTCTATGTTCTTAATGTGAAGGAAATCGGATGATAAGTTTAATTCCAAAATGGCCACTGATTACAAGATGGCGACCATTAACAATAACTAGTGACGATCGCACGTTCATTCGGCATAAACTATTTCGTCTCCGTTTTAAGTTTGTAGGAAATCGGACCATAATAAGCAAAATTTCAAAATGGCCACCTGATTTCAGATGGCGGCCTTTAAAGATTTCTAGTGATGGTGTCGTATTCATTGTTTCAATTGGTATCATAAAATAACGTCTATGTTCTTAATTTGAAGGAAATCGGATGATAATAAGCATAATTTCAAACTGGCAGCCTGATTACAAGATGCAGTCATTAGCAATTACTAGTGACAATCGCACATTCACCGTTTCACTCGGTTTCACCACTACTTCTCCGTTCTAAAGTTGATAGAAATCGGACAATATTAAACATAATTTCAAAACAGCCGCCCAATTTCAATATGACAGCCATTAGAGATTACTAGTGAGGATGGCAATACACTGTTTCACTTGGTATCAACTATTTCGTCTCCATTCTAAATTTGAAAGAAATCTGATGATAATAAGCATAATTTCAAACTGGCGGCCATTACAGATTAACAGTGACGATACTGTTTCATTGTTTCATTAATCATTGTTTCATTTGATAGCCACTTATTTAGTCTGTGTGCAAAGTCTGAAAGAAATCGGAATTTTCCGAGTAGCAGATGTAGGTTTGAAAAACAGTACGATCATTCGGAGATAGTAGGATTCCTATCTACACCGAACAGTGGGAGCAATTATACACGCTATGGTGTAGGATCCATATTTACACTAACTGTGAGGCACCATTCCTACGCGGAACATTAGGAATTACTCCTGCACAGAACGCTACTTTGAGTACCAATACGCATTAACATTTAACAAGTAGAAATTGTGAGTGTACCGAACAGTATTCAGGAATCCAAGAGAAATGATAGCTACATCGACATAATTGTACGTTGGGAGAATTTAGTTACAGTAGATATTAACTGTGCTTTTAATCAGCAAAATAGCATGGTTCCAGTTAGCACGTGCTGGCTTTTTTTCTAAATAACTATTTCAGTTAAACTAAAATTACAAACAAAAACGTCAAGTGTGCCGTAAAAAAAGGGGTTATATGATTGAAGTTACACTTTACTTGTTAAAAGGTACACGGATACGGATAAAAATTGATGATTTTTAATTGCACCGAATATACTTTGGACGTTAAATGAAAACTTGAACATTGCTACCGAAAGTAGCAATGTTCTAGTTTTCATTTAACCTTCGAACTATTAAGCGGTGCGATTAACATGGCGAATGTTTTAGTGTGTTGATTTCACTCCTTTGAAGGGCCGAACCATTCAGAACTTGGCGGCCCCTTTTGCCAGCTTTGGTTTTTGATATGATACAGTTTAGTAGACGATGATCTACTTATTTATTTTAGATAAATTACAATTACAATGTATCACTTCGATTTAATTGTGAAACGGAAACAACAAGTTACCCGAGTCTGCATTGTTATGGAGGACATGGACGACAATTATTTTGATAACAGATGGCGTGTTCCCAACGTTCACGAAAATAGCAACACAAATGATTAAAATATCCCCAAATGTCACACCATAAAAGGAGTCAAACGTAAACTGAATGTCAAATTTCAAGCATATCTGTCGCATAAATTATTTTATGAGTGGAATTAGCTGGCAATAAGTAGTAGTAGTAGTAGTAGTAGTAGTAGTAGTAGTAGTAGCTAGCTTTCGCCCAAACATTGATAATGAGCAACAAAAATCAGACCCAATAATTAGACGCCATGAATCCAACAATCTGAACTTGATGGGCGAGGCGCTAACGTGCTTCTAGATAGGGTGATTATTCATCGATACCGAGATAACAGGAAGGCTTCCAGCTATGAAATTGGATGAATGGGTGCAGTATAACAATAAATGGTTTGGAACCTGGGGATAGCGTGGGAGGGCGCGTTAGTACGAAAATATTGTCATAACCATTGTTAGTATTGTCGGCATCGTCTATCATTAGACGGCCAAAGTTCGGTGAAATGACAACGTGTATAATAACGTGCATGCCTAGACGCACACTAGTGTATCACGATAAATCTAAACAACGTTGCCCAAGAAATTGTATTCACGTCCAATTCACGAAAAATGAACAAATTGTAAAAAACAAAGCAAAATAAACAAAGCCAAAAGCTGGTAAAGTAGCCACCAAGTTGAGAGTGGTTCGGCCCTCCGAAGGAGTGATATCATCACACCAAAACTAACTAATTATAACAAATTACAACAAAATTAAAGCCAAACAAAACACCTATAAAGAGGTGACTTAGTTGAGACTGGTTTGGCCTCTAGGCAAAAGGTAGTAGCAAAGTGTTGAAAACCAATTTCTTGTTGACGTGGCACTTATTACACATCTGCACGGTAGTGGAGTTGAGTCTAATACACAATTAAAAAAAAAAAGAGTGATATCATATCAAAAACCAAAACTGGTAAAAGGAGCCGCCATGTTCCGAATGGTTCGGCCCTTCAAATGAGTGATATCATCACACCAAAACATTCTCCAAGTTAATCGCACCGAATGATACGTTGGACGTTAAAGAAAACTTGAACATTGCTACCGAAAGTAGCAATGTTTTAGTTTTCCTTTAACCTTCGAACTATTAAGTGGTGCGATTAACTTGGCGAATGTTTTGGTGTGTTGATATCACTCCTTTGAAGGGTCGAACCATTCGGGACTTGGCGGCCCCTTTTACCAGCTTTGGTTTTTGATATGATTATAGTTTAGCCACAATCCTCAGAGTAACAATTTAACAATTAAATGTTAAGTGGAAGGGTCTCAACGTCAAAACCTAGAAGGAACACGGACAAGCTTTGACAGTCAGGGTCTAGGTGTAAAATTTTGTCAGTAAGAGGCTGGTCAGCATTAGACCCTTACTACCCGGTGGCCAGCTTTCGTCCTTAAGAATAGGAAACAATAAATACATATTGACGAAAAATTGTAAAAGACTTCATATAAAGACCCGTGTGATGATTTAATGGTAGTGAGGTACGTTTCCTGCTATGCTTTAGGTTAAAAAGTTTTTGTTTTTTTCGTTTTGGTAATATGACAGCATATTCGCAGTAGAGAGGATTATTGGTTGTCATCAAATACCTTAAATCTACGAAATTCGTGTAAAGATTGTAAGAATTTATAAAACATCAAAAGTCTAATGCGTTAAAGGAACGTAAATCTTTCCGGTATGTCTGCAACCCGTTGAGACTAGCGTTTGCAACATTTACACTGGTTTGAGTTAATGTCGCAAAATCATCTCGCACGAAAGAAAATACAAGAAAGTGAATGTGTTGGCAACATTTACATGTACGTTTGAACTAATGTCGCAAAACTGAGTCATACAGGAAAGCCAACATGGATGCATGTACCTTTAAAGAGAGCACAAAAAAATCGCTTTCTGCTACGTTCTGTCTGAATAAACTAGAATTATATTTAGTAAGTTGGATTTATAAAATTGGCTTACTAACACTTCATTAAGAAAGTCCAATGTTAGTTGGGTGTGTGTGTTTCCTGCTTTGCTTTAGGTTGAAAATGATTTTCTCTGTTTTGTAACATTGCAGCATTTTTGCAGTGGAGAGCATTATTGGTTGTCATCAATACCTTAAATGTACGTAATTCGTATAAAGATAATCAAAAATTATAAAGCATCAAAAGTCAAATGCCAAACTTCACACGAAAATTGTCTTCTGAAAGTTCTTTAAAAGATATTCCAAGAACAAAAAAAAACATGCTACAACAGTTTATGGAGAAGTTCTGTCCGAATAGTATAGAACTATATTTACAAAGTTACAAAGTTACAAAGTTAGATTTACAAAATTAGCTTAATAAGTTATTAGGCTAACCACCGGGTAGTAAGGGTCTAATGCTTACCTGCCTCTTACTGACAAAATTTTCCTTCTACATTTTGACTTTTAGACCCTTACTCTTAACCCCAAGACTATATCCCCTGCTCTTAGCATTTAACGTTCCGTTTTAGTCTTCTGTACAGCCGTACCGGCTGAGAAGACTAGTGCAACGACTTTATCCATCCGTCCGTCGCTTTTTTCAACTTCGCAACGGTACCAGAAATTGACGACCACGGTTTACAACGTTCCATTCAGTGTCAAAAGTTAGTTAAATAACATGTCAAATGAAAGCATCGTTGCCTCCTTATAGCTAATAGACTTCTTCGACGTAACTAAATTAAATAATAACATTTCATCGTCCAATTGAAATCCTAAAGATTTGTGTTTACGCAGCCGTAAAAACAAAAACATTTTAGCTTCGATTAAAAGAGTCTTGTCGCATTGTTGCTTGAATGAATAGGCTCACGATCGAACCAAATTCTCCATTAGGCCTATCTGCTACTTATGAAACTAAAACTGCCGTTAAAAAAATGAGGCCTAAAAAATGAAAATTAGATCTAAAATCACGTTACCATAGCAACGTCAATAGTTGCTACGAGTCGCTGCTGCAGCGTTTCTCCTGTCCCTTCCTACTACCACTGATCTATATTAGGCTACGTTGCGCATTACGTTGTAACACTGTAACTGTGTGCACGGAGGCATACCGTGTTGCAAAAATGAATAGGCTTACTGTATACAATCCAAATCTCCGTTAGTTGTTACTTACGAAATTACAGTTGTAAATTAGGCCTAAACGCTGACAATTATGCCTAAAAAGTAAAATAAG
Source organism: Lithobius niger (assembly GCA_023313725.1). NCBI lineage: Eukaryota > Metazoa > Arthropoda > Chilopoda > Lithobiomorpha > Lithobiidae > Lithobius > Lithobius niger. Next base: position 27,150 of record JAHWFP010144849.1, read on the forward strand.
CTTAAAAGCTAACACATTTGTAACGGGCAATTCTGATGGTTACTGTTTTTATGTTATATAATAGCTGTTGTAGTGCATGATAGGGGTGTGCGCCTCAACATTGGAAGTGGAGGAACTGTATAGAAGACCAATGCGACTAGATAGTCGCTGTAGCCCCTTGTTTGTTTATTAATAGAAGTAATACTTGTCTGCATTTCAGCCGATGAGTAAACACGTGTTACTGAAAATTCAAATGCAGACAGAAACTTAGTTATTTCGCGTGGAGTTATGAGCCACAATAAAATGAAAAGCTCCGCCTTGCACTTAAACAGGGCTTCCCGGCATGACATCGTTAGCGTTTATTCGGATGACTCGAGGGGATACGAAAGAGGTCATACAGATGCGTTATTAACCACTTACTGTAAAATGATTTAGGCCTTAAAGCCTGGCGATTCACACCTAATTTTTTAATAGCTCATGGCTTCAACCGAATTCTTGGTTATTTGTATT
>JAHWFP010144849.1:28038-46470 GCA_023313725.1 Lithobius niger
GAGTCGAGGGTACGTTTAAAGGTACGTTTAAAATTCTACACCAGAGTGCGTGATTTTCGCTGTTTGGCTTGTAAATTTCACGCCCAGAAGAGCTGGCCTTTTTTGGCGCCCCTCTTTCGTATTTTAGCGCCACCCACCCGATTTTTGGCTATTTTACTAAATTTTGGCTTTCGGCACCTCTCTCTCACCAAGGTGACCACGTAGCAAAAGATATGTTAAAGTTAGATCCGCTCTCAATCTTCTTAATTCCAGAGGTTCTAATTTCAAGACATTAAGCCTATCTGTGTAGGATAGATGGAATAAACACCTTAAACTCTTGCGAACCTTCATTGAACCGACTCAATAAGGTTCAAGGACCATGAGTAGGTGGGGTGACCAAACTTGACTAGCTTACTCCAGTATTGGTCGTACAAAGACCTTGAAAACCCAAGCTAGAGTTGGTTGGAAATCCATACTTTTGCTGAAATATGGATTTGGGTGATAAATTTAGGTAAAGATTCCATGAAGGAAATTTCTTAAAAATTGGTTAAGTCATTCTCATGCTGTTCCATGCGTTTGGTCGGATGGTAGGACCACACCCACTTAAAGTAAAGGCAGTACCGGCATTACCTTCAACGGCAATACAATAACGACACGTCAGGTTTGTTCTGCCACGCCATCTGTTTACGAGACGTGTCTCCAACTTGTCAGTCTGTAAGTTCGTCGCTTGTGTCAAGACGGCGCCACCTACGAAAGTTCTCCTATACACTTGATTTTAGTTTCCTTTTTTTTTTTTTGTTGCGATTCTGCGAAGGCCTACACTTTAAGAGGCTTCTGTTTGGCAGGACAGGACGTAGCTGATTAGTATCTGTAATAACAATAACGTGCTTTTATAGACTTGAGTAAAAAAGAAACAGACTCTTCCTTCTCACAATTAATTCCAACCCCATCATTTTTTTCAGGCCGACCAAGCAACAGTTGCCGACAAGACACTGAACGATTTGTGCAGCAACATGAGCGAAGCGCCAAAAGTGATGCTGAGAACCAAGAAATTATTAAAAGGACATATCGGAAAAGTTAATTGTGTCCACTACAGCGGAGACAGCAGGTAAATAAAGCAAATAAAATTTGTCTACTCTGCAATTTATTGAACCGTCTTATTACTTACTTACTCGCTAAGTAAGTAAGCGAGTTTATTCATGTAGGATCGGGGCCAAGGCAAAAATGAAAAAAAAATAGGGAGTAAGGGCCCCCGCGCACTAGGTTACCAGGTCGTGCGGCCAGTGGTCGTGGCGGCCAAAAAACATGGCGACGTGTCGCGCCCACACGTCCTTTTTCCATTGATAATTCTCGATCACCTGATGAAAAATGAACATGAAGCAAGTATGGTCGCCTTGTGTTCGCCTGCACGCCGCCCGGGATCCCACTGGCCGCTGCGACTGACTGGGCGCGGCGGCTAAGTAGCGTGGTGCTCCATATAACGTAAGCATTCTCGTTGGCCACAGCGACCTGGTCACGCGGCTTGGTGCTTAGTGCGCGGAGGCCCACACGGACTAATAACCCCACACGTACTAAAAACCCCTACAATGTACACGGATAAAAATTGATGAATTCTAATTGAAATAATCAAATGTAGTACAATTGAGATACTAGTCTAAAAATTATAAAATGTAATGTTAAAATACGAAAATCTTTCCGGTTTGTGACAACACAATTTTGTGTTCATGCTGTTTTGTCTGCTACGCCCAAGGCCAACTGAGATAGTAGCTGAGTTCCTCGCTGCGACGAACGCAGCTACTATCTCAGTTGACGTTGTATTACTACGTCGAGTCTGGCAAACGGAGCGATGGTAACATGCGGAGATGCGCGTAGCTGTTATAAGGCAGGAGGAATGAATCTTTAAGCCGTAACCAGACAGAAAAAAAAGTCGTGCGAAGCGATGCGTTACTACGTGCCTACAACGTCAATATTGCTGCAATCTTATGGTTGGTGTTGTGTTTAAGGATAAATTTTGACGTCTTTGATACGCCATCCTGCATCGCCGTGCAGCCCGCGAGCTGCCAGACCGGTGTAAGCCTTAAGGGCGACCGCACACCAAAATCGACAAAACGTCGCACGACAGGACATTTTGTTGAAAGCTGTCTCAGCATGCTGTAGACGTCTCCAAAACCATAGGAATGAGCTGAGCCCCACACACCGGATGTGACGTTGTCCGAGACCTCTTTGGGCGTCTTTAGGTGTCTCACGACAACAAACCGAAGCTCCTTCTACTTTCGTCTGTTGGGGGTCTCTCCACCAATGCGACGTCTCGTCTTACAACGACGTTTTGTCGATTTTGGTGTGAGACCCTTGGCCTTAACCATACAGAAGAACATGTCGCGCTAAGCGATGCCTTACTACGTGCCTACAAGGTCTAAATTGCTGCACTCAAGTAGAGAGTTTGACGTTTATTGACCAATTTTGACGTCTTTGGCTAACCATCCTTCGACGCCATTCAGCCGCTAGAAACCAGTCTGTTTATGCCTTTAGAATTGAAAAGGAACTTGACTAGAAAATTTCCTTTTTTTTTTCTAGTGGTCAGGAATGTTAACAAAACTGGAAACCTTTTATCTATATAATAATACGACAGCAATTCGGGTATTGAAGCAACCGACGGGTATGTGCCGTGCTTAAACGATTTACCTTGACGTGTAAGACCGGTTCCGATCCTTAGACGGAGTACCAGCTACCTCTTAATATTTTTTTTTAAGGTATTTATATTTATTTATTTATTATTATTATTATTATTATTATTTTTGTTGAGGTTTAACCCTTTAATGCCCACGCCGAATTTTTTTAAAGTCTCAAGTTTGATCAGTCGCGAGATTCGAGGTGACATTTATTTGGTTTGGAGACGTGGACGCTGACCACTCGGCTGTTATTGCTCGTTTTACTCGGGGTTCCGGAGATCCCTCACAAAGCTCGCGTTGCACGTTGGGACTTAGTTTTTTTTTTTTAGCCGTTTAGTAGGCGTCCAATATATTGGGTGTTGGGCTGTGAAGGATTAGCCTACACGATTAATTATGGCATTGTGCAAGTGAAAAGTGGACTATTTTCCCTTTAATAATGACTCTCGTTCACCTTTAAGCCTGATTGCGTTAGTAGGACAATAGGACTATGTCGGGGAGTCTTCCCAATGCGTGCTCCCGTCGAGCAATGCCAAGTCGTTCGGCTAAAAAAAAAACGGGGAAAAAATTGGGAAGAAAAACGGTGTTACACTGGTAGAACATGTCGCTTCTTCGTGTGTGTTTATTGCTTCGTACAATCACAAACGTCTAACGTTATCCACCACAAGTTCAATTTAGTCACTTGTTAAACTGAATGGAGTGGACATAACTAGCAATAAAAGCTTCTGTTTTTTTTTTCTTTTTTCGTCTTTAGTCACGATCGCGAGTCGAAATTACTACGTCCTCACGTTTGAAAGCTCGGGTGAGGTCGTGAACATTTACGCCCGATTTACGAAACGACAATCAACCAGTCCACTTCGGTCAAGAAACTAGTTCGCCCCACGCACACAATCAGTACTATTTGAGCACTGGGTAGCAGTTTTACTGTAAACTAGAAAGAGGGGCAAGCAATGTTCTGCCAGGTGGAGCACTGGGCAGAAATCACAAAGGTTCCTATACCCTGTGAATATAGAAAATGAACTAATATCTTACAGCAGGTGACGCTCGGCCAAGTAAGGGCGCGTTTACGCAGCGACTCGCCTTCGCATTCCCGCAGCTAGAACTCAATCGCGATGACAAAGGTGACATTGCCATGGTAACAACGCTAAATGGATTAGCTAAATCCGACATCGTTTGAGTAAATACTTGCAGTCTTTTAATCCGTGCCAATAATATAGAGAATTCCTCATGACGAAACAATTTTCCCAAACGCTTCTCAACTCACGTTATTGGCTGTTTTCGTTGCGAGGCGGCAGACATAAAACCGCCGCCATGTTGGAATTTGAGGTGATTTCTAGCTTCTAGCTGCGAGAATGCAAAAGCGATTGGTTGCTTAAACGTGCCCTAATTCGGATGTCTGGTTTAACAGGATCGGCTCTGGACATGCCCATGAATGGGTCCGCCCCCCCCCCCCCCCGCCCTTTCCCTAAAAGATTTTGTCCGACTGCGCTATTGCTGCGTATTACTTCACTATAAATACAAGTTAAATGGTTTTCGTTACGGGGACACTGAATCCTCGTCTGCATTCGTGTCAGTAGTACTTTGGGGGCCCCTTCAGGGCCCCCCGAATTTGTAGCCCCACTACAAATCCCGGATTTGCATCCCGGATTCCTTACACAGATTTGTACATCGGCACCTGAGAACACGGGTTCAATGCTTGTAGAAGCATCCCGTCTGTCGCTGTTGGTATGTGTACGTAATATGCCAGGTGACTGTAGAGGACGCCAGAGCGTTGCTACGTAGCATCCCTTCAATGGCCAACTTATTCTTAGGGCACGTTTACGCAACCACTCGCTTTTGCATTCTCGCAGCTAGAAGCTAGAAATCACCTCAAATTCCAACATGGCGGCGATTTTGTGTCCACTGCCTCGCAACGAAAACAGCAAATAACGTGAGTTCAGAAGCGTTTGGGAAAATTGTTTCGTCATGAGGAATTCTCTATATTATTGGCACGGATTATAAGACTGCAAGTATTTACTCAAACGATGTCGGATTTAGCTAATCCATTTAGCGTTGTTACCATGGCAATGTCACCTTTGCCATCGCGCTTGAGTTCTAGCTGCGAGAATGCAAAGGCGAGTCGCTGCATAAACGCGCCCTCAGAATGGTTGTTAGATGCTTGCATAGCTCTCTGATGGGTACATCGATAGCCGCTTGGCCAGGCTGCACTTCTCTGGGTTCTCACAGACCCGGGTTCGATCGTGGTGAAGGGAGGTGTAATGTACGGCATTTTTCACCTGTCGGTTCTCGCCTTACACGACGGTTTCCTCCCGGTACTCCGGTTTCCTCCCTCATGCGGCAAAAACCAACTGATATGATGGCGGTTCCTTCCACTTATCATCTGTCGCTTTGGGCCTTTTAAAAGCTTCACGCTTACTGGCGGACACATTCTAATCTAATGTAAATCTGACTTTGTTAGCTATAGTATTAAATCAAGCCACTTAAATATTGTAAATGCTATTTTTAATTGCGACGATGTGGCATAAAATAAAAAAATTAGTCCCAGTAATTGCCTACATAATGAAGGATTACAATCAATTTTAATAGTTTTGCTGTGTTATTTCACCCTGTGGCATGCCCCCCCCCCCATCCCCAAAAATTATGGAAATTGTCCTTTTACACGTTCAAAGGCACTAAAATGCTTAAAATGAAGTGTTGTACAGAGCTTTTCAGACCCCCCCCCCCGTCATCTTTCTGGGCCCCTTAACCTAATTTTTGCCCCCATTTTTAATTATAATTTCCATCGCCCCTCCAAAACAAAGTTCCTGGTTGAGTTACGGATTTCGCCCTTTGTATGTAAATGTTTGATTTGCCCACGCAACAACTTTACAAGTTTGTGTGTATTTGTTTAGCAGAACGCGGCGAGAACAAAATGTCTTTGAAAAAGCATATTTTTACTTGAGCTTCGAGTTGGTCAAGAGGAGAGAGTTATGTTTCCCCCTTTTTAATTTAATTTAGGCACGTGGTGTCAGGCGCTTTGGATGGTAAGCTGATTATTTGGGACACATGGACGGGTAACAAGGTAAGGCTTCACCTGCTATGTCTTGTCCGTAGTTTCAATTTTTACGATTTTTGTAGCACTAATTATAGCACTAAAATTGTAGTCAAGTGTCTTCAGATGGATTTTTCGGGCTTTCAGACAGGGGAGGGTAAGGTGTCGTACATTTTTTTGACCCCGTAAAGGTAGGGCCACCCAAAAAACACTGACCAAATTGGGGAAAAATACATTTTTAGACCTCAGAAATGTCATTTCAGCAGTCAAAGTTGCTAAAAACGTCTCTGCTTCTTCCCCTTCACCCTTCCCCTCGACTTAAGTGTTGCTTTTACACAATAAAAGAAAATAATTTTGTGATTAAACATTTTAGTACCAGTTCTTGCGACTGTGGTAACTGATGTAATTCGAACGCGTATGTTTTTTTCCACTAAAAAGAACAAAGATTTGATAAAAAAAAAAGACAAAACGAGTTAATTAAAACAGGAGCAGGATGAAGAAAGAGTCCCCAACGCAGTTCTACACTTTGTGTTCCACCGTTGATACCGAGTGATGATCCCATACGGCCAATTGCCGAACTAGTGTCCGTTTTTACTTTTGCGGAAAACGTAGGCCAAAAATTACGCTGTGTAGGTTTTTACCTAATAAAAATTGTGAAAAAAATATCCCTTTTGCTGCGAATAGTCTAAGCATGTGTCGCCAATTCGCAAGAACAGTCGTTTAAACGAACTTAAAAGGAGGAAGACGTTTTGTTTCTCGAGCCAAAGCCGACTGAAGTAAATATTAGCGTATCTTGCTTCCCGACTCTACGCCAGTTCTCCACGTGCCAGGAAGTGCAAGTTTCTTAGCACTGCTTTGATAACATAAGATTTTGGCGATGTTTAAATCAACTGGCCTGCAGCCAGGGGGCTGAAATCTGCTGCTTCTCTCTCGGATGGCCTTATGCAAATCGCGGAATAGAGCAGCGTCAAGTGACGTCATATTGGCTACGAGAAACCATTTGGAGGTAATAGCTACAAGGTGCACTAGATTAAAATGTAACGGAAAACAACGGCACTTCTAGTCAAGACAGCGCTTTGAGGGCGGCTTTCTTAGGCTTAAAAGAACGTTGTTTTCTCCAACAACAAAAATCGCGCGTTTTAGGCTTAAGAAATCCAGTCTAATAGCATTGCCTTCAGTAAGACGACCTTCTTTTCGCCCGCCAGTGCTCCTTGCAGCTAACCCAGTTACTGACTTCACAATAGAGTTATACACAATAATACTACGTTGTGTCACAGCTGCCCTATACAATGCGTTATTCAATACAAAGCGTGTTTATTCGCTCCTGGTTAAACTGCTAACAACGGTATTTAGTGACAATAAGTGGTAAATCTCAGATTCATTCATTTTATTGTAGTATAAAATGCTAAATACAACGAATTTTAAAGGTACATTCCTCCAGATTGGCTTTCCTCTAGCTCCGTTTTGCAACATTACTTCAGACGCACGTAATGTTGCAAAGGCATTCTTTATATTATTGGCACGGATTATAAGACTGCAAGTATTTACTCAAACGATGTCGGATTTAGCTAATCCATTTAGCGTTGTTACCATGGCAATGTCACCTTTGCCATCGCGATTGAGTTCTAGCAGCGAGATGCAAAGCGAGTCGTTGCGTAAACGCGCCCTAACACAGTCAGCACCTGAAAGAAAAGACAAAAGCAGTCAAGGATTCAGGAGGCAAGCTTGTCTAGAAAGTATGTTGATAAAAACTACACTGGGTATCTAGTAATATTGAGAGCTTCAAAACCTTGCAAACGTTCACTTTACTGCGGGGGAGAGGGGGGAGGAAAATCCCACTAGAAGCTGACGCAGTTTTAGAAATGTTGACTGCTGAAAGTGCCATTTTGAGGAGCGAAAATGACTTTTTCCTCCAGTTTGGTTAGTTTTTTTGTGTGATTCTCCCTTTAACGGGGCCTGAAAAATGTGTGACACCCCCCCCCCCCGGGCGACGGGGAGGAAAAATCCCCCCCACGACAAATAATGACTGGTCCCTAACTTGGTGAATGTTGTTTTGTTACTACCTCCCTTTGAAAGTAAGTCCCGGTAACCCTATCTTTTTGTTTGTTTGTTCATCAATAGTTGCAAGTCATCCCCCTCCGTTCAAGCTGGGTAATGACGGCCTGCTACGCCAAATCTGGCAACTTTGTGGCTTGTGGTGGAATGGACAATATGTGCACTGTCTATGATCTCCAAACGCGGGATGCGAGCGGTGGAGCCAAAATCCGGCGGGAACTCATGGGAATGGAAGGCTTCCTCTCGTGTTGTCGCTTCCTGGATGACAATACTCTCGTCACAGGCTCCGCTGACACTAAAATGTAAGATTTATAAGGGACGAGTTAAAGCTAAAAAATTGGAAGAGCTATTAATTTGGCATGCCCCTTCCCCTACCCGTTCTAGACTTATCAAATATTTGAGCCGCCCCCAACATCCACTTTCTGTTCTGTTATTTAGTAACAGAAAAAAAAACCATAAAATGTTCAGAAGTGATATTGTGTTGGTTTGTTTCACGGTTGACCTCCCCCCCTTCAGTCCCAACTACCTAAATACAAGATTTTCGTGCCCCCCCCCCCCCACCGGTCCCAAATTCGTCTGGCACCTTTAATTGGTAAGTTATCGCAAGGCTTTCTGAGAAAAATTAGCTGTGTGCTGCATATTTACAGCCTTTTTGTGTTTGGTTCATTTTTTGTTGTTGCTTCGTCCATTTTTCTATTGCGCAGCGTATAACAATGGACGAAAGCAAAATGAAAGTGGAAGAAACCAAAAAAAAATGGACGAAACCAACATAAAAAAAATCATTATCTCGATATTGCCTCATCGATTTTACGAGAGGTGGCAGCACCTTCAAGATCAAACCGTAGGAGATAGATTGATTGACACTAGTTAGCATCATTCGAAACCAGAAACCGTTGTAAGAAATCGACGCCACTTCAAAAACAAGGACACGTAATCTACCTAAAGACATTTAACGTATTGAATTTAGCTTATCGTTTATTAATAAGTAATTAATTAGGCCTTTTTCAGAATGCATACGCAGTTCTGGTTTTAAGTAAGGCTAACTAGTTGTGACAAAACAGCTTACGCGTTCGATACGATTTGCCTGTTACAGCCAATTTACTGTCACGTCTTTTCTTTGAGAGCTTAAACGCCCACTTGAAACACTCGTGAGGCTTTATTCTTTCCGTTCGATTTGTTTTTGCATCATTTCCGTTGCGACGGTACGAATTCATGCAAATTATCGATAATAAAACGTACGTTTGGTATGCGTGGAGAGCCCCTTGAATAAAAGCCGTCTCAGCGATTTGTTCCACAAGGCTCAGAAAACATCAGATCAACTTGCTGAGCCGGACAGGGCCATCTATTGACGAATTTTTGAAACTATGCAGTTTTATAAAATCATCGCTTTGGCATCAAAAGATGGAGCCACCTACCAAAACACGAGTCTTGCCACACTTTAATTAATAATTTATTTGAGGTTATTGGCGGTGCTGAGACGGCCTTTTATTCAGGTAGCTTTCAGCCATGGCGGCTTAGCCAGCATAAGTTTAAAAAAAAACGCCCCTTATCGGGATTTGGCTCGAATTAAACTGCACAAATAAAATAACTAAAAAAAATTGCAACCCCGGGTGGCAGCAGACTCCAGGTCTGCAGGGATCCCCCCCACTTTGCAACAACCAATCAGAGTGCAAGGTTGCGACTGCCGAGTGGCTGCTGCCACTACAGGGCGTGGCAGCAGACGTAGCCGAAATATAAGTTTGCAACATTTACGGACGTTTGACTGAAGGGGAAAAAAATGTCAGTGCACATTGAGTTAATAAAATCTCGCTCGCCGAAAGCTGTTTGCTGCTATTATCACGACGAGTTTCCAGGTCACTACTAAAGGAATTCAGCAATACATAAACAATATTAAATGTATTATTAAATAACCGGGATGAAAAATATAAAAACTATACGACAATTACAAGCCATTAGCTTTATTGCCAGCAATAAACAAAATTATTGAGAAATGTTTTGAAACAAAATAAACACGGATCAAAAACAAAGTGCAACAGTAATTTTAAACATTTCTACATTTTTTGTTTGTTTTTCACTCTATTTCCAAAATTTGTTATTCTCGTAGAAAGAACAGCTTCTGGCAGAGAACAGACGACAGTAGAATAAATAGCTACTCGCGGCGAGAATTCAAAATCCAACATGGCGTGCATTTCGGGGTTATCGAATCGAAAACAAACTACCGAATGCTGGCATTTAGAAATCATAGATATAACTGAACTTCGTAGACGTAAGTGCGAAGTCAACAGTTGTATGTGTGAAGTATGAAGTTCATAGGTATAACTACGAAGTTATTATACCTATAACAACACGGGCATTTAATTTCCTGCGCTTCAGCAGAACGCTGAACCCCAGTTGATAGTGGGTCTCCCATTCATGCTTGAATTTTTTAATCACTTTAAGTCTTGTATTGTGATCAAGACACAAATTTTAGCTAAACTGCCGAAAATTAAATGCTCGTGTTGTTTTATTAGGGCGCGTTTACGCAGCGACTCGCCTTTGCATTCTCGCTGCTAGAACTCAATCGCGATGGCAAAGGTGACATTGCCATGGTAACAACGCTAAGTGGATTAGCTAAATCCGACATCGTTTGAGTAAATACTTGCAGTCTTATAATCCGTGCCAATAATATAAAGAATTCCTTATTACGAAACAATTTTCCCAAACGCTTCTGAACTCACGTTATTTGCTGTTTTCGTTGCGAGGCGGCAGACATAAAACCGCCGCCATGTTGGAATTTGAGGTGATTTCTAGCTTCTAGCTGCGAGAATGCAAAAGCGAGTGGTTGCGTAAACGTGCCCTTAGCCTTTTCAGTGGGTCCCTTTCTTTATATGTAAAGTATGAAGGTAGTAGATATAACCACGAAGTTCAAAGATATATGTGTGAAGTACAAAATACGAATGAAGTGAGCCTTCAGGGCCACCGTACATAACAGATGCGTGACACCAATTCGATCGCTAAAATCGGTACATTAAAATAATAAAGATGAAGCCTCGAGTCTACTTTTTCCCGCCCATTTTTTCATCTTTCTAATGGATTGGGCGGTAACTGACTGATTCCCGTTCATTTTTTTCTTCATCATTTTCTAGATGTAAGTGGGATCTGGATAAGGGCGCTGTCATACAGGAGTTCATGGGTCATTCTGGTGACGTCATCACCATGTCATTGGCCAGCGATGGCAACACCTTGCTCACCGGGTCGGTAGATAGATCCATCAAGGTAAGATGCCAATAACTGATTTTTTTTTTTTGTGTGTTTAGTTTTTTTTTAGTGAGGTGCGCGGAGAAGCAGAGCAAACTGAACCTCATCCTGTGTTGTCGTCCGTATGTCTGACTATCTCTACCACGAGAGGTTCGACAAAGCTAGAAATCTCGTACACCCAAGATTTAGATTTACAAATCCGTTGCAAATCTTGTGCATATCTTCTAAATCTATAAAACTTGTGTAAATCATCAAAATTTTGTGTAAATTATTCAAATCTTGTAAATCATCAAAATCTGGTGTAAATCACTTAAATCTTACTTAAATCTTCTATAAATCTTTAAATCCCAGCAAATCGTCATGTAAATATTTAAATCTTCTGCAAATTCGTGTAAATCTTGAAAAAATCTCATGTAAATCGTTAAATCCTACTTAAATCTTTAGTAAATTTTTAAATCCCTGGGGTTCAGCGTTCTGCTGAAGCGCAGAAAATTAAATGCTCGCGTAGTTGCTTCATTACCAGTGGGTTTTATTGGCCTCATCAATAAATTTCTTCAATTAATAATTAAGGTGCGAATCGTTAAATTTAGGATTGACTGAAATGTAAAACTTCCCAAACTAAGTTAATACATGTGTTTCCAGAACTCACAAGAAACAAACAATGGGAGAAATTAAAAATTTTGTATAACATTTTTTTGGCGAATAAAACATTACAAGAATTTGGGGAACTTATCAAGAAAATGGGAAAAATAAAAAGTGATAACAGAGCAGTGGCTTCTTGAAAGCAAATACGTTTAAATGAATATTTAGATTTTTTTTAGCAACTGCATTTTCCGTGAAAACTTGCTCAAGGCTTTAATTGCATAATTTTATTTCTGTTTTCTCTGTCTATGTATGCATACATAGACATACGTACGTTAAAGCAAACCTACGATATTTTTAAACAATTTTTTTTAACAAACAAATTTTAAAAATAAAATCGGTTGAACGGCTATTGACCCTCATATATGTGAAAAAACACTATTTTTAAGGTGAAATTTTAAACGGCCCTTAAAAAAAACGTTAGTCATGGAAATTAATTACAGATTAAAGTGTAACAGCTAATAGATTTTCTACAGCCCACACGTCACGTTTCTCCATTACTGGTGGAAGATCATGGACAGATTGATTCCACCAATAGGCATATTTGTATTGCTTTTTGCCCGCCATTTTGGCCGCCATCTTAAATTTTCACAAAAGCTAAATAGGACCTTTTTTGGTGAATATTTTATTCTGAATACTATTTGTCAACTATTCGTGTTTAATCTGCTGAACAATTTGGAAATTTCAAACCAAAAACAGTTTTTGGACGTCGCCATATCTTGAATATTTGTAAAACTTGAATTAGAGTTCTTTTGACCAACAGTTAATGCTGTTAAGTTGTAGTTATCTGTTTGCGTGCCGTCTGAAGACCGGTTAACAGAAAACCCAATACCAATTTTGGCCGCCAAGAAGATTTTCTACCATCTTGGATTTGTATCAGTTGGTATAAAAACCTTGCATCTACGTCATTCGGCATAAGTTCAAAGAATATTCCAACCAAATTTCATTTCAATCGTTAATCACGAATTAATTTGCAGGCTAGCAGCATTAGTAAGGAGGTTGTTTCCTGACCAAACAAAGCCTCGCAAAGCATACAGAACAACAAAGTTTTAATTTTCAACCAATAATTGTTGGTCTTGGTTGGCATTGGCTAGCACCCAATGCAAATTTTCAAGATGGCGAGGGATTGGGTGCTAGCAACCTTTTAACGTCCTTGCATTTTTACATTTTATTCATTTTGCAACCAAGACCAACAATTATTGGTTGAAAACTAAAACTTTGTTGTTCTGCGTGCTTTGCGAGGCTTTGTTTGGTCAGGAAACAACCTTCTTACTATTGCTGCTAGCCTGCAAATTAATTTGTGATAAACGATTGAAATGAAATTTGGTTGGAATATTCTTTGAACTTAACGCCGAATGACGCAGATGCAAGGTTTTATACTAACAGATACAAATCCAGGACCTTCTTGGCGTTCAAAATGGCGTCCAAAATTGGTTTGGGGCTTTCTGTTAACCGGTCTTCAGACGGTTTTCGACCTTAATCCCAAAAATAAAGCCTAAAATTGTATGGAAAATCTTCAAATAAATCGGACAGTGTATTCAAAAGTTATCGTGATGACAGGGAGACCGACAGACCCACACCATCACAGGATAAGAAGCTCATTTGCTCTGCTTAGCTCTTGGCCATGGCTCCAAAACAGCAGAAAACATAAAAGTACTTCTAAGAGTCGGGCTAGGAAAGTCGGTATTGAAATCCAAGTTGGAAAACTAAAGAATGTAGTTGGCAAAATAGTCAATTTTGAAAGTTAATAAATCGATCTGAGATAAATACACAAGCTGAGCTCTTGTAGTATCATCTGAGCACTACACTGAAAACTTCATAGTCCAATTTCGTGTTGCTGCGTTAATCTGGGATAATATCTGGGAGCCCCCTCTGAGGGGGCGTCGGACGAACGTCTAACTGGAAAATCGTCTAATGGGATAATTGTCTAATATCTGCATAAATAAAAAATCTGGAAAATAGTCTAAACGGAATATCGTATAATGGATAATCGTATAATGGATAAACGTCTTACTGGATAAACGTCTAACTGCGGTTTCTGATGTTATATGTATAGCCGCAGCGATGCGTTAGCGCGAGCGAGGCAGGGACATTAGACGATTTTCATTAATACGAATTTCCCGTTAGACGATTTTCCATTATACGAAAATCCAGTTAGACGATTTTTCCCTTATACGAATTTCCTGTTAGACGACTTTCCGTTATACTGTTTTACAGTATACGTTCTTCCATTTATGCGATTTTCCAGTTAGACGATTATCCCTCACCCCCCAACTGAGTTTTCATAATATTGAGGTTAAAATGTTCCAAGTTTCCCAACTTGGCAATTGTTGTTTGATAAATCTGTGACGCTTTGAACCATTTGGGGATAGCGGGGGGAGTGGAGGGGAGGGGGAAGAAATCGCCCCGAATCCGGTTGGTTTTCAGCCAAGCGAATATAACCATTCCCGCCCATTTTATGACGTCACGTTTAGGCATTTATTACCTTAAACTCTAGGCCTACTTCCTTATTTTGTATTTTTATTTATTTTTTAGTTGTGGGATATCAGAGATGGTCAGTGCAAGCAGACCTTCTGGGGTCACGAATCTGATGTAAATTCTGTGGATGTAAGTATTTTTTTCCCTCCTAACGTTTGATTTTAACACAGCAAATAGTGCCCAATCCATCGTTTATTGCCCTTATTTTCATGCGGACGAACTGACATGTTCATGATTAAACCATGCGCAATGACTGTTTACCGTGACGTCACCATGAGTTAGCCAATGACGAATGAGAACAACGGCTGTTTGGCCGTCTGATTGGACTAGCCCCGTCACGTGATATGCACGTCACAGCCATGGCGCGTGGTATAGTTCATATTTGTTTATTTACCGGTCGTTAATTCACTGCTACAACCATGGCAACAAGGGCAGCCACTCTTTTGTGCCACTCTTGGTGCCCCGATTTTTGGTAACCATGCCCGAACTGGCAGCTCTGGGTCCCGCACGCCACGAGTTTTAAAGGGGCCTCCAAACATAATCCACAGAAGTTGGGAGGGGGTTAACATTTTCAAAGGATAATAATTGTGTAAACTTATAGTATAGGTGCTTGAAGCCAGCTATGAAATAAGCAGAAGAGGGGCCAGATTTTAAAGACCATTCAGGAAATTTCGACGAAAAAACAATTCAACGACAACAAAAATTTTACTCAACTATATAAACTAAAGGGGTCCCTAACGACTCTACGAGAGGGTCATGTGCCCTTGGCACCTTCCGCAACTAATATTTCCGCAGGAATTTGAAGAATTTTTGTTCCATTTTTTTTTTTTAGTTATATTCCCACGTTTCGTACTGTCTTTCGTTATTTTTTTTTAGTCTTTAACGATAGTTGAACTCTACTGTGTGGGGGTGCTGGCGAAGCCCCGGGGCCGTGGCCCCCCCCCCCCCCCCACCAATTGCGACCCTCCTGACCCTATACTTCAAACGTTGAATGAAAAACTTGACCTTTGCCACCATTGCCATCGACAGTAGGAATGGTCAGGTTTTTTATTTAATCTTTGCACGAATATTTGTTCGTTGTTGAGGTAGTATCTAAGGGGAACACTTTTCATACAGAATGCGCGTTTGGCTTGATAAACCATAGCGAAAACTTGGTGGCAGCCATTTTTATTCTGATATTATTAATTTGGTTGGCTGTAACTTGGCGGGCTTGAACACAATATTTCTATACTGTTCATTGTTCCCCTTACAAAGCATGCGTCGTGCGTGGGGACTTAAGTTTTTGGCCCTAATACTTTTATGTCTTCTTTGAGGACACCAGAGCGAAGGGGTTAATAAAGTAAAGTTAAAGTTAAAGGTTTAATTGTCCAAGCAAGCGAGGTGAGCGAGGTCAAATGCTCAATTGAATTTGGATTTTGTGTGTTTATTTGTCGCTGTAGGTGTGTCTCTGTGTGTGTGTGTTTATCTGTTTGCGACATGATAACGTTAGCTATTTTTTTTTTATGATTTATTTTAAATTTCATATCGAGGGAGATTTGTTGTCTTAAATTCGCGAGTTCGAAGATGAAACTACTACCGCAAATATTTTCGGAGATATTCGGGTGTTTCCGTTGTACAGCTACCTCGATTTTTATTAGCAGCAGTAAGGAAGCCCAATCTATAAGGTTAGTGTCCCCAGCACTACATCAACAACGCAAAGCTTGCAGTGTTTGCTTCGGTGTAAACTATACTGTATTTTAGTACCTCTTACTCCCCGAGTAATGATCTTTAGAACTCCGTATATGCCTAGTGGGTACGGCAACAGATCTTCAAATTTTTCTCCTTACATTTTCTGTTTGCAGTTCCACGCGAGTGGCTACTACTTCGGAAGTGGCTCGGACGATAAGACAGCCCGCCTCTACGACGTCCGCGCTGACCAGCAAATAGGCCTATACACTCCGCCAAGCAACAATAGTGGCTTCACCTCTTGCGCACTTTCGACCAGTGGACGACTCATTGTTTGCGGATCGGATGATAACAGCGTCCACGTATGGGACACACTCAAGGCCCAACACAACGGTATGTAACAGGCCTGTTGATACCTGCTGTGATCAGTACTGCCCGATAACCTGCAAACATTCGCTCCCGAAATCACGACGCTGCTTCCCCCCCCCCTCCCCCCAGAAAACCCTTAAAATGTCTTTTCTCAATATCAGTAGGTTGAAAAAAAAAATATTTTCCCGCAAAAGTAATCACAAAAATAAATACAAATACAAATAAAAATGAACACGAAAAAAATAATACCGTAATAGCTCCGTTGTTAAACGCACGTTACTCTTAGGGAGCGTTTACGCAACGACTCGCCTTTGCATTCTCGCAGCTAGAATTCAATCGCGATGGCAAAGGTGTCGTTGCCATGGTAACTACGCTACCTGGATTAGCTAAATCCGACATCGTTTGAACAAATGCTTGCAGTCTTATAATTCGTGACAATAAGCTAAAGAATTCCTCCTAGCTAAACAATTTTCCCAATCGCTTCTAGACTCGTTTCGTTGCGAGCTGGCAGACCTAAACCGGCCGCCATGTTGGAATTTCAGATGATTTCTAGCTTTTAGCTGCGAGATTGCAAAGGCGAGTCGTCGCGTAAACACGCCCTTAAAGTGGCACTATCACCGATTGAAAAGCGAACGAAAATACCATGGCGCCATCTAGCGGTAGTGATATTGTTAACCTTGCTCCCAGGTGCACGAGGATGTACCAGATTTTCTCTCAATAATTAAGGATGTCATGGCTTGTTTGTTTCGTTAAAAAAAATGCCCTTGTGCATCCCTTTGCTTGGTGCAAGCAAGTGCTAGATAGTAATACAGTGCTAGATGATGCCAGATTCTCCAGACTTTCAATCGGTGATAGAGCCACTTTAAAGGAAAAGCTGAAACAGATTAAAATTGGTTTTCGATTTTGTACCTTCTGATTTGCGATTTCACATAAAATTTTTACATAAAGATCGCAAAACGGAGTAATAATTAGGTAAAAAAAAAAACACCACGACAGCAACACTTAATTCTCCTTAGCGTATTTGCTAAAGAAACAAACCGTACAGTTAAACGCGTCGATGCAAGAGAATTTGTTTGAGAACAAAACAATAAGTTTTATTGTTGCAACTTGCGACATAAGCATACATTAGTAAGACGTGCATTTATTTAGTAAGACGTTCATTTATTAAGAATTCCGTATTAGCTTAAAGGGACATAAATCCTTCCGGTATGTCGTGCGACCCGTTGAGGCTAGCGTTTGCAACATTTACACAGGTTAGAGTTAATGTCGCAAAGTCATCTCGCACGAAAGAAAAAAAACAAGAAAATAAATGTGTTGGCAACATTTACATACGGTTGAACTAATGTCGCAAAACTAAGTGATACAGGAAAGCCAACAGGGATGCATGTACCTTTAAAAGTGCCTACCTTCTCACTATGAACATCTGCTCGAAATAGCCTTTGCGAAATTTATATAGGTTTAAGTGAATGTAGCATTCCCAGTTCTTGCGATGGAAAAACACGAAAATGAATGCCTTTGCAACATTTACACAGTCACGTCTGAACTAATGTTGCAAAACTGAGCTGCACAGGAAAGGGAACCGGAAGAAGTGCACCTTTAAGAGTAATGAATGGTAAGAAGGTAACACGAAAGTAACACCAATAAATTCCGCCACCCTAGAATTAACTCCAAAATTGTTTTTCACCCCAGATATTTTCCACCCCCGTTTTTCACCCCCAACGGTAATCAATACCTCTAAATCTAGTTGTAAAACCCCGAATCTGTTAATAATGGCGGTGATTCAACCGTATAGAGCAGCGTCATGTGACGTCATATTGGCTACGAGACACCATTTGGAGGTAATAGCTACAAGGTGCACTAGATTAAAATGTAAGGGGAAAAACTGCCCTTCTAGTCAATACAGTGCTTTGAGAGTGGGTATCTTAGGCTTAAAAGAACGTTGTTTTCTCCAACAACAAAAATCGCGCGTTATAGGCTTAAGAAATCCAGTCTAATAGCATTGGCTTCAATAAGACGATCTTCCTTTCTCCCTCCAGTGCTCCTTGCAGCTAACCCAGTTACTGGCTCCACCATAGAGTTATACACAATAATACTACGTCGTGTCACTGCCCTATAACAAAATCATTGATCTTTGAAGTGTTTCTAATGTCATTGCAAAGTGTATATTGTCAACTGTCTATTGTGACTTGTTATTTTTTTTCGTTAATTAATTGTTATTATCATGTTTTTATTACGATGAAACTCTTAGAATGATATTACGGTATTTCTACAAGAAGGATGAAACCAGGGACGTTATACTATTGGGTTGGT
>JAHWFP010144849.1:46480-62341 GCA_023313725.1 Lithobius niger
ATTATAGGGCCATATTTACAAACAATTCAAATTAAAAATACCAAAGGGGACGAAGTATTCAATGGCACAAGGCCAGAAGGAGTGAAGACTTTTTCTTCATCTGTAACCAAGGAGGGGCTGGTTGCCTAGGGTTACAACTTCCCAAATTTCTGGATTTAGCTTCCCGACGTTGCTAGAAAGTTCTGGACTTGAGTAGGCTCTTGTACACATGCGTAAAGTGTAGAGTACATCCTATGCGTGATTAGCAAAGGTCATCAGCACCTGAATGAAAAGCTGTACAACTTGAAAACACCTAATATGGCGACGGTCAATATATTGCCGCCAACAATCTG
This sequence comes from Lithobius niger, assembly GCA_023313725.1. Lineage (NCBI taxonomy): Eukaryota > Metazoa > Arthropoda > Chilopoda > Lithobiomorpha > Lithobiidae > Lithobius > Lithobius niger. The sequence goes on from JAHWFP010144849.1 coordinate 46,813, forward strand.
TAATTTCTTTGCTAAGAAACCGATAGGGTGCACATACAAATATGGATGGAACTCGACGTTTCAACTCAGTTCAGAGTCATTTTCAAAAATACAAACATTAAGAGTGCACTAAATGGTAAAAGTCAAGATTGTTACAAACAGTCGGAAATGTCCATCTTTGCCAGACGAAACTGACTAGGACTAGTAAAAACAAAAATAAATAAATAAAAAACGGACAAAACCGTTGGGATAAAAGTCCAGGAGACCATTTAAAACTAAATACTATTCAGAGATCTCGTTCAATTCTGGTGGCAACCGGTACTATTGAGGTCTCTCAATAGTTTCTAAGTTTTCAATTTCATCTTAAACTATTTTAGCCACGATTTTTTTCCGTTTTTCTTTATGCTGGTCCGAGTCAGTTTCTTTTTGCAAAGAAGGGGATTTTAGACTTTCAGTAAAACTCTTGACTTTTACAATTTAATATATTTTAATGTTTTTGTACTCTTGAAAACGACCCGGGACTCAGTGGAATCGTCCAATTCTTGTACTCTTTTTTGTGCACCGAAGGGCGCAGTCTTCTGTACAGACGAAACGGCTTAGAAGACTATTTCAATGACTTTGTCCGTCCGTCCGTCGCCTTTTTTCAACTCCGGAACGGTATAAGATAGAAACAAACTGTTTTCATTGTTAGATTCAGCGCCAAACAAATAATTAAAAGGAATAAAAAAAAACGGAAGTGTGTAGCATAAGTGTACAGAAGACCAGTTGCGGCTAGATAGTCTCTGCAGCCGCTTGTTTATTATATTATATGATGTAGTAGATATCCGTGAGTCCTTGTCGATTTAACGGCTATAATTGCTCGCGAGCAAGAAACGGCTAGTCCAATATCGAGGGGGTGGAGGGAAACACGAGTGGGCGAAGCCCACGAGTTTTTCCCTTCACCCCCCGAGATAGTAGACTAGCCGTTTCGAGCTCAAGAGCAATGCCGTTAAATCGACAAGGATTCACGGATATGTATTTTAATGCTAAGGTGTGACGTCGAGCTAATTTATCGTGTTATTAGAGTTTTTTAAAGACTTGTTTCAAGAATTTAAGATTTTCTACATGCGACTTATGTAAATTCCTGAACGGAAGTTCCGGTTTAGAAACGGGGTTGGAAGCTTCCTGTGTATGAAGGCCGACCGAAGGGAAGAGACGCTGTGTAATACCGATGTTTGTGTTTAGGGTAAAACTGTATTTTTTTCTAATTTAATATTTTAAATAAGATGAGTATATAAAATGCGCTATTCGCTTGAGTCTCGTAGGTTTTTAGGTGTGTTGAGGAAGTGTCAGTTGCCTAGTTTTTATACCGTCGGAACGAAAGAATGCCGGGTTGCCGGTTGGGCCATTTCTCCGTGGGTGGGGGCCTAGCATAGTACGCGAGTGTTTTTTTTTTCCGTGTTTGGCTAGAAAGAAAAATGTCGCAGGTTGTATTAGCGTGACGTCACCACCGTGCATTAAATTATATTATTGTATGCCTTTTATACTGAATAACTAAACTTGTAGTTTTATGTTTTAAATTTAATTTCTTTGACACATACTTGATACCATAAAAATTTCCAACTATCACACATTGATTCACGTTTTACTTTCTCTTTAATTTCAGGCATTTTACAAGGCCACGAAATGCGTATTACATCTCTTACCATGTCCGGTAATGGAATGGCCATAGTCACGTGTTCATGGGACACGTGTGTTCGTGTTTGGAACTGACTTAATGACATAAAGGGCGCAGCATCCTCGTGCAGCATTTAGTAGAGCGCCACTCTCGGAAATTAATTGGCACCTTTCTCCCTCCCCCACCCCCTTCCCACCCCATTAAAGACCGGACCTTGGATTTTATATTGTTGAAATATGTAATCCTCTTCTCGATTTATTGTCCCAGTTTTATTTGGGTTATTTGTCTTCCCAGTTTAAAGTGTGCCCTTGTGACGGCGCAAAACCACCATTCTTTAAGAGCAGCAGCAATTTGTCGATGATTTTGTTGGGTATGGCAACTCACCTTCTGGTTTTGGGAAGAAGATCTAATATAGTGCCTTTCGAACAACAAGTGTAGTCTAGTGAACAGGTATGAACAGGTCTTCAACGTTGTGGCATCGCATTCAGTGCTTCCACTAACAAGACATTTTCCCCTCTTTAGACAGGGAAAATGGGAAAATTCTGTGTTTTATTTGCAAGTTGGCGATTGTCTCTAGTTAAGAGTTTCTCTCCATCCAGACCCACTTTCACGCAACTTCCGGTCAGCCTACACGCTTCTACTCCCAACAAACGCGTGTTAACATTTTAAACCTTTTACCCAACCCCAATTTCCAAGTTGGTTAGCGTTTTTTTCTCCGCTGTGGCTGGCTTATTAATGCTGGCTTATTTGTTGGGTATGGCAACTCACCTTCTTGTTTTGGGAAGAAGATCTAATATAGTGCCTTTCAAACAACAAGTGCAGTCTAGTGCTTTTCAAGCAAAGAGGAGCCTATTTTTATTGAACAGGTCTTCAACGTTGTGGAATCGCATTCACAATTCTGGGGAAATTCTGTGTTCTATTTGCAAGTTGCGATTCTCTCTAGTTAAGAGTTTCTCTCCATGCAGACCCACTTTCACGCAGCTTCCGGTCAGCCTTCATGCTTCGACTCCCAACAAACGCGTGTTAACATTTTAAACCTTTCCCCAACCCCAGTTTCCAAGTTGATTAGCGTTTTTTTTTCTCGGCTGTTGCTGGCTTATTAATGCTAAAATCACAAAAATTATGGCAGTTCTAATTTTCTATAACCTTCACTTCTAACAGGAATGGCAAGAGGACTAAGATACTGAGTAGTAGCTTGAGTTTTATTTTCATTTTATGTCAATAGGTGGCTTTCGTGTGCCGTCAAAACGGGCCCAATAATAATTAAAAAATTCGAAAATATTAAAAATTAGTGGCGCAATGAAAGGAAATTAAATCATACAAAAAAGGTAAAGAATCTAAGCTTGAGAAACTATTGCGCCTATCAAATCTCAGTAAAATTTCAAACTTGTGCAGATTTATAGTTCCACACGTTTATTTTCTAGCAGTTTTACTGTTTCATCCTTTGCCTAAATGCACTGCCATTGTGAACATTCAAGGGGTTTTTTTTCACAACAAGAAGAAAGTTTGGGCGATTGTGTTTCGACCAAGCAATCAACTAACATCCCTCGTCTGCAGATGTAACTGTTGGAGTTTTGAACTGGAGTCCCCCGAGCTGGTCCTCCTGCGCCTAGCGAAACATTCGGCTCTGGATCTGGATTCGTGTTTGCAGGATTCCATGGCCAACAATGTTTTTTGTGTTGGAGTTTTTACATGAATAGTCTTTCACTCCTTTTGCGTAGTCTGTATATTGTCAGCCCTATCTTGGCCATCCCAATGTCCGTTCAATAACAACGGCATCCTAAGACAACCGAAAACGAAAAGTAATATAATGACACACTCATTTCCGTGCCTGCTTTTTATCTGAAACACAATAGTTCTGATTGTGCAGTTCAGAGTGTAGGGTGAGCCATACGATACTACCGTAATGCATCACATACAGCACACCCATCCAACTGATTTCACTTTATTGCTGGTCTCAGAGAGGGTTTGACACGTCTGTAGTACCTCAAGTAATGCTGCTGTCTGTTTAGCTCTCCCTTAAAGAGCAATATGATGATCACTCTGCGCACCGAGGCAAGACCACCAGGTGAGAACATCAAACTCACGACGCTTACAGAGATAAGTAAGTGCCGTGAACACATCGAAAAACATTATGATCTAGAACTTCTTGTCCTTTCGACACTTCTTTAAAATTTGATTTCGAACAGACCTACAATTTTTGGGAAGCTTGAGGCTGGTTGAACCATGTCGCTGGACGTGATTTGGAATCGATAGAAAGCTCTTAAATTTTAAGGAGGTATTGGAGATGGAGGGGTAAGGGATAAATTTCGTAAATACCCAAAAGCAAAAGTATTAAAGAATGATTCAATAATTTTAGTTTTTGCAACAGCAAAGCCACGAATTTGAAAAGTTTGAAAGTCAGCAGATCTTAGTGCTTACCTCATTCTTGCTTAGTATCACTGACCACTGGAGCTGTAAGGATATGATTATAAGCATGACGAATGATTTGTCAGTTAAGTATTTGTTGCCGAGTTTTCCATTGGCATGTGGAAGTGAGAAAGTTGCATTGAACAGTAAACAAAACCTTTGGTGGGCTAGATTTTCTCGCCCAAATAGTTTCATTTAGTGTAGTGGTCTTGAATTGTACTTGAGGGTTCCATCGTTGAATTCAACCCTTGACCTAAGACGTTGTTGTGTTTGTTACAAGCTGTAGGTTGTCATTCATCATCAAAACAAGAAAGGATCTGCAGTATCGTTGCAAACCGACATTACTAATTACTGCACTGCAGATGACTTCAGACCATACAATGAGAATTGCATGGTTCAACAATCAACATACTATGTTGGCTAAATTAAGCCCGAAAAGTAATAGATGAATGAACAGTTACAATGGTGTGAATTTCAGAGCTGGGTCTTCTTGTAGTTGCTGTTTTACCCTAAGGTGGGGTTTACACCCAGCAGAAAAGATGACAATGGAGAAACGTTGGAGGGAGCACTTATTTGTCTTCTTAGAAAGAATAGTAGACAAGACTATCCTGGGTAATTTGAGTATGATAATGTTCACTTTTGGCTCCCGACATTCAGGAGGTTGTGTAGATGAATTCTGTCGGAATTTGTTCTTGATTGTTGGGTCAGTATCTAACAGAAAGGATGGGTATGGACAAATATAGGAGCAAACACTCAGAAAGATCAACATACAAGATAATTCTGGGTAATTTGAGGAAGGAGTGGCTATAATTCACGAAACCCCATTAGATTGAAGCCAAGGAGAATACAGAGTGCATCTGGCCCCATCCGTCCCTACCCAGCCCTACGGAAACCGCTGAGGTGTATTCTGTCTGGAAGCGGCAAGCAAAGGTTGTAAGTCCTCAGAAAAGACTCGTCATTATGTGGCTTGCTTTTATGCCTTACTGGTTTGAGTTAGGTCTTGCGCCAATGAATGACAAAGCGTAACCGCTCTATGGGTGTTTCGTTCGGTTGTATAAACCGATACAAACCTGGGCACTCATTAGGCATGTCTACGCGTGAGCCAAGGCTCGAGGTACAATCACGACACCCTGCCTCACACCTACACACCTAAGAAAGGCACTACTGCCTATAGGAGGTGCTAGTCAGGGACAGGGCTCTAGGTAGCAGCTCACAGGGCCGCCGTTACATTCATGAGAAAAGATTAAGCCGTCTTCTGCCAGTACTTTCAACCTGTTTCTTGATACGGAGGAACTTTGTGAGATGGATGTTGAACATTTCATAATTGTAAGCAATCTTGAAGTAGCTTGATCAATGCCAACCTTGGCATTAAAAGCTAAATTAAATCACCCTTATGGTGGAATCCATAATGCATGAATCGTTCAGGGCACTAAGAACCTACAATTTTCTGTTCCAACACTCAGCACCTATTTTAGTTTCTTACTCAATAGTACTTAATGGCAGCTGAATAGCACAATCTAACACGGATATTTGTGTTATCCGTTTTATAGTACAACGATGCTGAACTACTAGGTTTCTGTGCCTGATGTACACAGGAGAGCAGAAGGTTGATAAAGTGGTCTTGAAATCTTCTCTTGAATGATAGTGGTTCCCTTGTGGCAAAACTGTAGTCTGGCCACTCTGTCCTCTTTTCTTGGGTCTTAGGTCATGTGGCCTTTCTTACCAACGAAACAGCACGTCGGGTAGCGAAAAGCAGCTGATGGAGTACACCTTCTATGCATTTTCCTCTACTATTCTGGAGATGTTGAATGAATAGACAGAGTAAGAACAGTGCTTGGCAGAAATGGAAACTGGTTCTCAGTATCGTGCAGTTCATCTTAAGCTGCTATGGACTAACTAATGGTCGCTAATGGTTTGGGGCCCGGGGGTGAAGCAGTTATCCTTTAGCTGGTAGGGCCATGTTCCTCTGCAGCCACCTTTCTTATATCTTTATTGACACACTGGGCCGGCAAAATTCTGATTTTTATGTGCAGTCCTAGGTTTTATTTTTACCTGCAAAAGGCCTGATTTGGTACTTTGCATGTGTCGGGTGAAGATGATTCCATTAAATAGGTGTTTCTTGGGTGAGCTTTTGTGTTTTAGATGGCAGCAGACCATTATTGCTACAGGTATTGTGGCCGGTAGCTGTGGATATTCAGAAATGTATTTTGTAACCTTTTGCAGTAATAAATGCAAGTATTTAACACTCACATTTTGAGTTTCTTGTTTCTGCTTTAAGAATTACTGGTAGTGCTCCAAGTTCACGCAAGGTGAAATGTGATAAATGGTATTGTAGGCTGTGTAGGGAATTTTTTTTACCAATAGTTTATTACTCAGAAAGCTTCATTTAGAATTACTTTATTCGTTGGTTTTAACTCTGCCTTTCACTTCTGGAAGCATTTGAAACTTTGGTGACGAAATCTTGAGGCTGAAGAAATTCCCATGTATTGTACACCTAATTTTAAATTGAATACTGATACCTTTTTCATTAAAGTTTGGGAACTCATAATAATAAATTTAGGTGGAGCAGCTTAGTATAACTGGAAAAACTATTTGATCTAGGCAACAACGTGATGTCTGCCGTGGCATAAGTGGAGCGGCAACAAGTGGTGTGATTGTTACTCATAATTAAGAGTTGGAGAGCATGTGCTTATTCAGCTACCAATCCCGAACTTTAATAGGTGGAACAGGTAACTTCTACATACACTTTGTGAAAACATGAGTGCAAAATAACCCAGTTTTCATTTCTGCAAAACTGGATTTGAATTTTGCAAACATTGTATTGTTTTGCATTACTGGATGTGTCGGCCTTACATTTCTGCCACCCGTACTACTACGCATTGCTGACACGAGGTACCTTGAGACCACTTTAGGTACTGTGGTTTACTGTGTCAAGATTTCAAGTTACCGTCAACTGAGATTTTCCAACTTCCTGCCGCAAAAAGGAAAACCTATCACTAATCTAAAGAGGAGAAGTGTATTTTCATGTAGATCAGAAAAGTGCCAAAAAAGTGCCGTACAGGTAGTGAAAGATCGAAGTCGAAAGACTACCAACGGAATACTGGAAGGACTCGCATGCAGTCAAAGTCTCCTGACCTTTTGAATTTGCAAAAAAAAAACCGTTTGTGAGGTAAGCAGTAGTTCAGCTGGTCAGGTGGAAAAAAGGAGAAAAGGTGAACTATCAACTGCAGATTTGGTAGAGTGGTATTATTATGGAAATAAGCTACAATAAAGCTTGAAATAACAGGGTTGTTTTTATCGTCCTGACGAAAACTGTTTTTGCCCCTTTGGCCAAAAATGCGGCAAAAATCTATTTAAATTCAAATTAAAAAAATGTGCCTTATATGTGCAAATATTGGCAAATTCTAAAAGCTCTTCTTGAAAACGTCACATCGTTTACTTTGAAAATTCAAATTTGCTTCTTATTTTCCTGCCTTTCATGCGGTTATTTTCACTAAAAGATATTCTTCTCGCAATATATATGCAAGTTTACGCAACTGACTTTCGAAGATTTGCATAGATATTGTGAGAAGAATATCTTTTACTGTGAAAATAACCGTATGAAGCGGCTTGCTGGTTTTTACCAGTTTTAGCCGTTAATAACCGGTAAACACCATGTTTTTGCCACTGTTTCGGCAAAAACCCAACCCTGGAAAATAAACACCTGGTTAGAAAATCAATATTTTCAAGAGCTATTTAGCTTATTGCTGTATTGACTATTTAAGCGTGTTTTGTTCGCTTTAAAATCTTGCCAGAGTGGAACAGTCGCACGTGCCGTTCAACTGGATAATATCGTTTACATGTGCGTTCGTTATAAAGGCACATATTTAAATATTCAAATGTGTTACTGAAATGTTCTTTGTTAGTTGCAGATTCTAACAACGGTAGGATGGAGTCTTTTTATCTTTCAGTAGTTTCAAAACCCTTGGGTAAACAAAAGAGGAGATGAATCAAGCTGCTCTGTGGTTTCCACCAGCACAAGGAATTGACATTGAGATTTTGTATCCTCGCAATATACTTATGGTAAGGTAAAGGTCATATTCTTTAGTCATGTGAAGCTACACAATTTCAACAGCCATTTTTTTTAATCTTTCAGTAGTGCCAATTCCCTTGGCACAAGAGAATCAATCCAGCACAAATCGACTATCTCGATTGATTGAAGAAACCAGGCACTGTAGGTAAGATAAGATAAATGTACTTTTTTAGTCATGCAATGCAACCCATTTCGAATAATCTTTTTCGGTTTTAAGTAGACGCGTCTCAAAAAGAAATTGGGAATGGGTGGAGGACTTGAAGGGATGGAAGGGAAGAAGTCGTCACAAAAAGTGCTGGCACCTGACTGGGCACATTGAACTACTGACGAGAAAAATCAGTTTGCTTGTGAACAATTTGTGCAGTGTGTTTATCGTAGGAAAACTTACCAGTAGCTTCTTGCCACTAATAATCGCTAAGGCCTTCGGTGTCTCGAGCTTAAACAAAATAATAATAATAATAATTATAATAAAAATCGTAAAATTTAAAAATCCACCAAACATAGTTGGCGTACGTCTTAAATAGAATGCTAAATGCTGGGCTGTCCTGAAATCCTTTGCTATCGAGCAATCTATGATGGTTTCCGTTAATTAGGAAGCCATGTGGCGTTGTCAGTTGTCCGAAATTTCATCATTGATGGCAAACAAAATGAAATGGTTCGTCTTTCTATCAACACCTAGCAATGAGAAATCCATGGCCGGTGTGTCTGACCATCGATAGAATGCAAACAATCTTCCTACGTGCAACACGACGGTTTCCACACCTTCCTCCTAACAAAACTTTTCTAACAAAACTAACAAAATTTTTCCTAACAAAACTTTTCTATTTCTCTTGCTGGAAAGTAGACATCTCCACCATCATCTAAGCCTAATTATATCCATTTATCTTAATCAGATCTGCTCCTGCAGCAGTTTAAAATGAGGAATTATAATACACACATGAGCTGGTGTATGTAAATAGAACAGAAATTACATAGTAGACATTATACAACGTTTAGCTCGGCCTAGCATAACCTTTTAGTCACGACATCCGACAAAATGCACAGCTATATACTTGATGGGTAAAAAAAGCAACGCCTTAGGAAGACCACAAGCTTTGAGAAGGGGGCCCTGGGGACCCTGAGAAAATAGAGCAGCAACGACCCAATGGTCAGCGTCCTCGTCTCCAACCAAGAGAACGCCATGTTCAAATCGAGCGACTCACCTAAAAAAAAGTCACTAGAATTAATTCGAGACTGAAAGGGTTAAACGACGAATATGGACCAAAAGGGTTAATTTTACGTAAGATATGAAAAGGACATTTTTTAAAGAAAATTTTGGTCTGAACACAGTATGTAACCGGTGGTGAGGCAAGGTAGCCTAATGGTTAGCACGACCATTGCGTAAGTAAGAGGTCCCGGGGTCGATCGTGACCTCAGCCACCCCTGGCATTTTCGGAAAGAGAAGGACCCTGTGATACCTTGTCGATTGTAGCATATGGGGTGTGATGTCATATTGATTGTGGCGTGTAAAAGTCAAAGGAATTTCCGATTAGAATACATTGCAAAATTGTCCTTCTCGCCTTCTGGCGACATGGCTTCAGCTGGGAAAGTGAGAAACCTTCCAGCTTCCAAGGTGTGAAACCTCGCACCAACCGTTTTTCAAGGTGGTGACCCACCAAAGTGCTGCCTGTGGTCCAACGAAGTACTCCGACCTAGGATTGTTAGTTGTTTGGGAGGATGCGATTTTCTAACATACGGCCTGCTTCATCGGCTGCGCAACTTGCATTAGAAAGCTTGCGGCACGATTGCAACGCGAGCTTGAAGACAATGGCAGAATGGGCTGACCATGAAGCACGACGATTGGTGTTGATAATAAAAAACCTCACCAGAGGGCCTCTGAGCTGCGGCCGTTTGGACTCGATCTTGCAGAAAAGCCAAAGTACCTGCTCTTCTTGGCTTATGCTTGGCAGGTCTATAAGAGTTCGAGCCTCCTTCAAGACAAAATATTCGTTTAGGGTTTAAATTCAGTTTGCTATGCCATTCGTTTGTTATATTTTCTTTTCTAGCAATCCGTGGCAAACTGATCGTAGCCGATAACGTTGGAACTAATAGGTGGCCGTTACAAGATCCCAGCAAGGCGTGCCAGACAAGCACCGCTTCGTTGCCGCCATTTTTTTGGCTGTGTGATGCCGACATTTTCATGAGGGTGCTAGTAGAGCGCGAAACTGCCTTTCATGCTGCTAACACATCCAATGCTGAAAATGGTGCATCCTTCCAAACAACTAATAATCCTAGTTCCGACAACTTTCAGACTTCCACCACAAAGTGAGCAATCCAACCGCTAACTCCCCCAACTTATTGACACAATAACTACAGTAGGTCAGTATTTGTCTGTGACGAAATCACGTCACACAGTCCTTCGGTCAATACACGATGGAAGCTGAGTGCATTCCTAGTGGCAGGGCTGTAACTAGGCAAATAAAACTTTACTACCACTAGTGGGCACCCAACACCCATGTGAACGTGGCGAGTTGCCCAAATCTTTTGTTTACTGTTCTGTTATAAATCGTTAATAAGTGTGTATCATTGGGCAAACTGCCCTGTATTTCTCCAAATCTTTCCCGTAAATTGTAAAACTCGATTGAAGAGTTATCGCTACTGATACTCTTCGTTCGGCCATCCCCCCTCTCCCCCAAGATTTCGGGGAGCAGTACTTAATTGTTTGTGAGTGGGGGGGGGGGGGGACAGAGACCACATCTGGAAACAGAGTGGGCCAAGGATTTTTTTTTTAGGCAACCACATTAGGCACTTTTATTCCGTTTAATTCAACCTGAACGTAACGTAAGATTCAATACAGTTCAATTTAATTGTAAAATAAACCCCATAAACACACAAAAGAAATTAGGCTACACATATATTGCAAAGTCGCTAAAAAAAATATACCAAAATAAAATAAAATAAATAAAAGCTCTGTTTATTCATTTGGTTTCAAGTTTAGCTTGCAAGTTTTTTTTTTATTATTTCATTTTCTGGTAGTGACCTTAGTGTTGGGGCTTGGGGGGAGGGGGCGAGGCCGGGAAATATTTAGGAGGGCCACGGCCCACCCCTGGCGCCGTCACTGCGGGGGAGGGAGTGGGGCCTGTTGTATTTCCGGCTACTATTTGGGCTTTAATCAATTACGTTTTAGTGCTTGCTTTTAGTACTTGCGTTTTAGTGCTTGCTGGTTAGTATAGGTATTGATCCAAGATCCAATTGATTGAACCTCGCCACCGAACGAGCACGTGCATTCAGTGTTCGTTAAAACTGCTAAGTTGGTGAGCCTTGTTGGCGGTATACAGTCTTACATCAGCGGTTCCCAACCTTTTCTATAGTTTTCTTCTCTCCATTGGGACTAGCATGCCCATGTTGCCCTCTCCCAACCCCCACCTAATTGCTGTGTAATTTTTTGTTACACTACGATGAGGCACTGTTGCCAATGGGTAGAAAAATGTCTGTATATTGCACAAAAAATGTCTACATGTATAACAATGAAAATGTCGCCTTCCTCACATAATTTCACTGTTTTTGCAATGCATAATTAAAAATAGAAAGTTCACCACTGATCTTTGTAGGCCAGCTGCAGTGGCCTCCTGTCTTAGACTGTCAACTGTGCCGGGGCAATGCAGTGAGACCAATCGAACATTACTGCGCAGAGGCAACATTTTCAGGGCCTTCGAAAACCCCACGCCAAACCCAACCAGTCTGGAGGCAGAGCGGAGTTTGCTCTTGGGCATTCTGTGCGTTAACGGTACCAAACTGCCTCCAGCAGGATGCGTTTGGATTGGTAGTTATCGAAGGCGCCCTTTGCTAGAACGCTCGATGCTGCGCTGCCGTTAACATCGAACACACAAACCGAATTTCATCTTTCGGATTGCCAGTTTTAACCGCGCGTAGGGGTCCTTTTCCCCGTTTTGCAAGATTCCCACACTGTTGACGGTGTCCGAATTGTTGCCTTCCCGCAGTCTGCTATTTGGCGGGCGCCGGCCGCCGGCGTCGTTCGAAAATAACGCGTAAGCTAGCCGCTAGATGTCAACACGAGTCTACGCGCACTAGTGCTCTATATAGAACCGAAGAACGTCATCAAAAATGATTACATATGTAAATAGCTCGTGACGTAGGTTGCAAGAGGATCATGCGCAGTGACGCCCTTTCTCCCGTCTACGGGGTTTACAGCAATTAGTCCACGGGAGCCGCACCCTGCTTTCCCATCGAGGAGGAGGAGGAAAAAAAATATTTTTCAGGGATAATTTATACGGAGTTTAGCGATCCGTCTGTGGATTTTATGCGCCTCTGAACGCTTTGTTAGTCCCCCTGGATTATTTTATAGAGTAAGTAAGCACTGGATTACTAATGTTTTAGCTGGATTTTGGGAGGGAAAATCGTGAGAGAGCTGGCAAAAGGAAAAGGGCTGGAAAATTGTGGTGATCTTGGAGTCATTGGGTGTGCAAGGAGGAAAGCGGCGAGTGATGCTGGTTGTTGCAACAAGCTGATTGATGTTTGTACGAAGAACCACGGACCAATTTTTGCAATTATTGAGAAAGAAGAAGCAGTTGAATTAGTACTAGCTTGTGGCTCGGCGCCGGTTGAGAAATCCAAATCCAGGATTTGCCTATTTCCAAGATTCCAGGTAGGTGGTGGATTTTTGCAGGGAATCCATTGAGTGGAGTCCCTAACAAATTTTTGGTTGGGGTGTGCTTTTGCAGGAGTGTGCAAACATGGCGGCCGAAACCCGGGTTGAGAGGGAATTGTTGATAATTTTCGATGGTTTGTTGTGAATTTGTGGTTGAAATGACGGCAGTGACAGTCACCTATTTGGCGATTTCGCATCGGGATTGTGAAATATCACAAATCCGGGTATTTTTGCTTTGCCGACAACACCGGATGAATTCGGCCTGTAGTGTAATGCAAACATGGCGGCTTTTGCCCCTTCGTAATACGATCGAAAGTATGTTTTCCAATAAATTGGCTGGGCAGCAGAGTAAGGGATGTAATTCCGCTCGTGTTTAGATGGTTTGAAAACGTCTGGGTGGGTTTGTTTACATTTTCCCAGTGGTGTATGTGGTCGAGTACCAGACAAATTCAGCACACTTGGCGCAAACATGGCGGGGGTTTGTGCTCTCCTGAAGTGGTTTTGGCCCTAAATTGTGGTTGATGGTGAAAACTAAACAGCAACGTGTATTTTACGCGTAGTAGGTTTTATTGAAAAAAAAATGGAGGTATTTATATTGCTAAATAAACGCTACCAATTTGCCAAAACAAGATCGTGAAAATTGAGGATTCTGCAGATTCGGACATGGCGGCGGCTTTCGTCTGTATTATAAAGAAAAACGATCATTCGTACCGTAAAAGACCTAAAAATGACGGATTGGGAAGAGTAAAATGGATTAAAAGATCACCGTAATGTCATTAGGTCAATCCTTTTTATTAATCCGTTGATTTCTCGAGAAAGGAAGGGTCGTATCGAAAGTCATAAACGTTTCAAAATGGCGGCTACGGCTGATGAAAATCGTGAATATTGACGAACTTTCCAGTTCAAAATATTTATTTAGCTCGATTTTAATTCGCATACAGTTAGTCCCGGAACATTTTGTACATCGTAAACCTTCAAACTGGCCTTCCCACGAGTTGATTCACCTCCCGAATTCCAATTTGGCAGGAAGCCGGCTACGTGACATGTCGTGCGGCTAGCGAACCTGTTGGTTCCCAGCTTGGCCGTCGCGAAGTCTCCCCCCGATTTCGTCAATGGGCCTAACTTGGGCCTCGCTGCTCGAGTTCGTCCATTTGGATTTCGTGGGGGGTGTTCGACGCTTTTCTGTCTTTTACCGGCGCGACGCGACCGTCCAAACCCCGCCATATTGATAGGGGCCGAAATCTTTTTGATGACAGGAGATCTCGATAAACGAGATAAAAGATGGGGGTTCTAATTCTATTCCGTGTTGACTGCCGCAGAATCTGAAACTGACGTTTACGGTGAAATTGGAGTCGGGGTGAATTCGTTGGTTTTGACATTTTGTAAACATGGTTGTTTACATGGTGTTGGATAAAATCAGGTAAGCAGACCTTTACACAGTGCGTTTGGCTGGAATTAGGCCTAATTGGGGCCTAAAGCGTTTGCTCATGATCAGTGTTTTTTGGTGTGATCTAGATGTGTAAGGGAAAAAAGTACAATGCTATTGCTGTATCAAACTGGCCAGGCTAGGCTGGGAAATAATTCTCAGACCTGCTAGCTTGCTGTTTATAGGAAAAGGGTGTGGCATCGTACTTGCTTTTAAGTAAGGTTGGGTGATTTTATGATATTTTGTTATTGTACATTATTGGTGTCTGTAGCTTGACTTAAACACGGCCGCATATTGTCTGAACGGTACTATCGCAATTGTACAGTATCAACTATAGATGGCTCTCTCTCTTCGAGAAGGACGAGTCACTAGCACAGTCACAACGTAAAGGGCACAATCCAGATAACGTGTAGGGGTTTACAGCTACGGACGCTGCCGCCACGGGGCTAAAAATCACGTAGCGCACGCCCGGACGCAAAATGTTAACTTCAATGCAAAACATGAAAGTGAAACTCGTCAAAGGCTTCTCACGTTTTGCTCTTGTTTCGCTCTCGCCACTCACTTTTAATGACGTGGACCCTTGCGGCTCCATGAAATAAGAACTGACCTGTTACTGTGATCACCGTTGGGGCAGGTGGTAACGCTATCAGCCTTTCAACTAGATGTAAGTGACTCGTCCTTCTCGAAGATAGGTCATCCTGATATCCCTTCTGTGATGCTGAACTGTCTGTCACCATCACAGCAATATTATGATATAGCCTATGCTATCACGACGATGTATTGATATGTTATGGTATATTATGTTCTCCCCGATATGTCGCAATCAAAATTTTGCCCATTGCCCATCCTTAACTTCCAAGAAAATTGTATCTGCGCAGCAACCTTTTTCTCAAAAAAGCATACAGTAAGGAAGTAAAAACTTTTAATGTTATAGCTCCTTCCACGTCTCGTGGCAGATTGGTAGAGCTTTGGGAAGGGGTGGGAGCTTGTAGTGTGCGACCGGCCTATGCTTTATTCGTCCAAATAAACCTCCCAACATTGCATTTGAGAAAGCAACTCAGGAAAAGTATGTCTACGATTAACGTCCAGTTTAACTGGACGTTAAACATAGATATACTTTTCCACACAAATTATAAGCAAGAAATAAAACTGATAAGATATCAACACTGCTTACGTCACACATGGCGTTTCTCAATTTGTTCCTCCATGCTTAAAGGGCAATTACATCCATTTTTACATGCAAGTTTTACTTTTGGATCACTTACACAATAACTAAACACGAGAATTGCAGTAGGAATACGTTACGTACGTCCGATACAACAATTTAATTAGCCTACT
>JAHWFP010144850.1:0-21270 GCA_023313725.1 Lithobius niger
ACACTTAACACTGAACACGATTGAATGCCCACATCCGCAACATAGTCAGCACCTAAAAGACCGAAGAAGCCAAGAAACCAGGTGCCAAGGCTTTACTAGAAAGTTTTTTTTTGTAAAAACTAGACTTGCAGAAACGGTACTAATAGCGTCAAAACCTTGCAACATTCACATCATGGGGGGTCCAAGAAGCTGACGTGTTTTTAGAAATTTTGACTCTGAAAGTGCCATTCTTGAGGTCCAAAAATGACTTTCTTCCAGTTGATCAGTGTGCTTTTGACCCGCCCCCCGCCCCCCCCTTGACGGCACCTGAAAATTTTATGAGCCCTCCATCGAGAGGGTCTTAAATAATGACCCCCCTAATTTCCCCTTCCCCCCCCTCCCCGGCGATAAATAATGACTGGTCCCTTACACCACTGATACACTGAAAAGTTGACTTTTTACAAAGTAGACTTTTTACAGAGTCACAGTTGACTTTTTAAAGCATTTTCAAGCCGTTCACATTGTTCCCATTTTCAAAGAGATGATTAGTTCTCGCCAATCATAGATTGAATTTGGCTATATGCTCAAGGAAGAAACATGTTCGCACAGACGAATTATAAACAATTTTTTTTGTAGTTTGGCTTAGCAATTAATCAGTAGCGCTGCGCAGCTACTATCTCTGTGGGCCTTGGGTATTACTGCTACGGTGTATGCCCGACGTGGGTAAAATTAAAACAGTTTGATGAGAACGATGTAGTATATCTGCCGTGTAGTCAATTTTTCGTCTGTGTGTGCGTCAGGGGGGTGGACGGATAATCGTTGTGCTGCCTGCTAGCTCGCTAACCAGACTATTGTTTTACAGGCGATGTATTAGAAACGAATTCGAAGAGTTTCGGCGTTATAAAACCAACGATTATCTTCCCCCAGCCCACCCCCATTTTCGCAAAATTTTTTTTTTTTAATAACAAAAGGGCAAAACCTTTTCCCACCAAAAAGGGAGCAGTAATTTTTTTTACTACCATAAAACGTAAAAAAAAAAACTTGACTCAAGTGGCCCCCCAGCCAGTTGGCCCACCGGCCAATGGCCGTTGGGGCACTATTGCCAGTCGGCTCCTGAGTACCTGAAATGTGCCCAACTATGCTTCAAGATATAAGACACTGACGCTATGGCGCCGCGCTACAATGGTTTACAACCTTGACAATTGAATTGATGTTTGTTGTGATGTTTGTTGCCTAACTTGGCGCGACACACTAGCGTGTGTCTAGATAGACGCAGCGACACGGAAGCAGAGAGGCAAACACATTGCATAAATAATAAGAGGAGCTATCAATTTTAGATGCATTCCTTTTAGGAGTTCTTCCGACTATCCATTCATATTTTAGACCTAGTTCAGTTTAGTAAATTTTAGGCAAAAGAATAGTGACAAATACATTTTTACGCGTTTTATGTAGTTTTTTTTTTGCACCAGTTATCTCGCTTCAATTAAACACTAGTGGATAAATCAGGGAAATCATTATTACGGTCAAACTGTATTAGGCTGTAAGCAAGTTATTTTATTTTTAAAAATTAATTTTCGGGAATTTTTTTTTCAGGGCTTATTATGGACACTCTCCTATGGGACGTATTCTGGACAATATCTCTGCCCCTACTATGATTTGAGGTTTCCCTTACTAGGCTTCGTTCTCTTTCTGAAACGTCGAGTAATGTTGACAATTGAGTCGGTTCATCAAATCGTGCATTTAGGTTCACCAAAATTAATTTGAAAAAAAAAAAACTTTTTCTCAAGTGTCCCATTTCCTGATGAGTCTTCACCGGACCAGAAAACGCGTCAATCACTGAACCTTGTCTTGGGATCGTAATAAGTGACGTTAAGGGCCCATTATCATATTCGTCGGGGGAGAAACGACCGGTCTTCATCGATCGAGCCAAGATTTGAACTATCAAGGTCGCCAAACAAGGTGCTTCAACTCTTGACGCCCACTTACCGAGATTGCTGTAACTTTCTTACTGAAGGGAACAGCTTGAAATTGCAACTGCAAAATGCCGGTCGAAGATGTACGATTTCATGGTCGCAGACCAGTAGGGACTGAAAAGGACTTCCTGTCTGGAATACTACGAACACTTGCCAATTTTCTGACTGAAAGGGAGAAAATTTACTGTCTCTGTAAAAATATTCGTAATCAGGAGCTTTTAAATGGTTTCGTCAAGGACAAGAAAGATATGCGATGAAGAGGCAATGTGACAGCGTGTGACAGAAGATAAATCCAGTATAGCTAATTTTCGCAATGGAAAATGCATCCACGTTACGTAAAATTTTATGAAGGCCTTATTTCATGTGACGAATTGTTTTTCAATGACTTAGGTTGACGGCTATCTTTAATGGTCCAAAAAGTGTGTAAAACTTACATCGAATCCAAAATTAGCAATGAACTGACTAAAAAGACATTTTACGGGATTCCGTTGTTTTTTCCTTCCAGTCAAAAATTTTTAAAAAGTGTGCAGTCGACAGTTTCCAACCTTACACCATACGATAGGAAATGATCCGCAATGGTGCCATGGCTTCACATGGTTAATCTGGCTCCGAAAAAGAGGGGGAGGGAGCAGGTACTGACCTTCAAGTTCCCTAATTCTCTGTTTGACATTATTGTTTTAAAGTAACAAAGCACCGTCGCTGCATTTGCTTGTTGATTTTAAGAAGGATTTGTTGATCTGATCACATTTCTGTTTAAAGGAATGCTCATATATAAATAGAGGTGAACCTATGTCCATTTCCTGTTATTACTTCTTATTAAAGGAAGTAGGAGCCGGCCCGACAAAAGACAGGTGAAAAGCCGCCTCGTCTAAAGACGGATGAATTTAGATACATCTACGACGTTCTGTTCCTCCGATTATATCCCCCCTCTTCTGAAATCCTCCCCAAACATAAAGTACCAACTTATTCCGATAAATTTTAGGTTATTATTTCGTATGATCTTTATTATTAACAAGAAAAGCGCACCAGTTATGCTGGGTTAAATTTGTTGTAACTATATCTTGTTAATTTATCGAGGTAACTTACCTCAGGTAACAGAGGTTTACCAAGAGATAAGCACGCAACAATGGTCGTGCATGCAATAATTGTTATGCAACAACTCTGAAACAATTAAACTCGGCACTGGAAGTCCACATCTACGAAATAAGTCTAGACAGCCTACTTTGATGCCTACTCGAAATTAACAAACATGTTGTCTAGAGGTCGACCGAATTTAGGTTTCGGTTTTGGTTTCGGCACCGAAACCACCAAATTTTCGGTTTCGGTTACGGTTCTGGTTTCAGCCATAAAGTTAATAGCTCAGTTTCGGTTTCGGCCGAAACCGATGTACTGGTTACGGTTTCGGTTTCGGCTGAATCCTATGACCCAGTTTCGGTGAAGCCGAAACCACTTCTACCTCCTGGCAGTATCCAATTTCCGTACAGACTGCTAAGCTGTAGCTTAATGGTGTCGACATCCAGGGATCACCATCACACATCCTGCTTGCATCTGCTATGCCCATCAATAATAAATACAATGTTTTAAATCCAAATTCAAAATATTTAAATGGCTTCGTTGCACTGGAGGGCATTCACGCTTGCATTTGTCTTTATTTATGTTTTCAAGAAAAGCTCTTACTTACTGAATGAAAAGCCCTTTTCCGTGCCCTGGACTGACACGAATAAAATAAGACTATTTTTAAAATAAAAATGAGTATTGACAAAAAAAAAAAAATACAAACGAAAGTCCTGAAGTTTTGTACAAGACTGACAAGTTCTTTTTTAATTCTAAAACATTATTTTTGTTGGAGGGGTGGAGGGAGGGGCTTGGTTCATGATTTTATTCCTGCTTTTTTTGTCAAATTATTAAAAGTGATACTTTTCAGGTTAGGTTTTGGTTCCGGTTTCGGTAGTGGTTTCGGTTTCGGCCGAAACTGATTGATCGATTTCGGTAGTGGTTTCGGTTTCGGCCGAAACCGAATTGCCAGTTTCGGTAGTGATTTCGGTTTCGGCCGAAACCAAATCACTGGTTTCGGCAGTGGTTTCGGTTTCGGCCGAAAATGAAAAAATTGGTTTCGGTCGACCACTAATGTTGTCATTTGGTTGAAAACTTTTAATTGAAACAAGGATTCTTTCATTTTGTTTAACATCAAAATCAACAAACACAAAATGGATTAACGGATTTATTAAGAGCAGCAGCCATAATCTCTGTACTAGAAACTAAGTACAGGAAAATAAAATAAAACGAACTGTAATTCTACTATTAACTTTAACCGTAACCCTGACCTTTACGGCATCCTTTCAGGCCCCTCTGGCATAACATGACTATTATACATTACGACAGTCGCACGGCAGAATACTACTATTGCACGGATTTGGGGAAGAGGCAGCGAGGCAGAATGGAGGAGTACTCCAAGGATCTGTCTCAGATCACCATTGTAGTTGGATTTCGCTAATAGTGACTGCCACAATGTGTAATGCAAGGTACAAACAACCAGAAAGTGTATCACAGATTCAGCCAGGCCACATGCACAATGCAGACCATTGCAGACGATAGGTATGTTCTTTCAGGAATGAGTGTCCAGTTCACAGCCTGGACGTGGTAACTGAGATGCTCCTGGGCAGCAATACAAGGGCCTTTAGCACTGCCACAGATGGATGTACTGTGTACTCCAACATCCATTCAGTTGTCCAACGACTACGTGACCACTCGGAGACTACAGGATGCAGATCGTTTCGAACCAGTAGAACAGTAATTGGGTGCAGTCGGGTGGCGCACTATCCTACAGCAGCCAACTCATCTGCGACTTTATTTCCGAATACTCCACTGTGACTCGGGACCTACAGAAGCTTAACTTCACTGATATGCTGCGCTCGAAACAATTTCTATCCTATCTCAAGGACCAAAGGGTGACACGCTGTCAACTGCTCAAAGGAGTGTTTTAGGAACAGAAGACTGGATGTTGATCCGAGTGATCCGACAAAACTTGGCAAGTCCAAATCCAAGCACACGTCAATGGCCACAGAAATGACTACTAGTTCACAGACCAGAACAGAAGGAACATGTTTAAGAAAGTTACTCTTGGTCAGTTTCAGACTTGGGACAAAGACTCCAATGCCACCTCCTAGCTTTCACAATGAAACGAGGCATCACAGTAGACACTAACTGACCAACTGACAACCAACCATGCCTCCCAGGTGAACTAACTGAATACTTGACCAAGTTCAGCACACGACACACATGGGAATAGTGGAGACACAACACGGGGAGAAGAGAGTTGAGAAGTTACGAATCCATGAGCAGGATCCACGGCAGGATCCATGAGCAGTATCACACCTCCCCAGACTCGCTCGTGCCACAGGACCAAGAGTGCTGTAGTCAGCAGAGACCTACTTATAGGATCAACTTCACCAAAGCTTAGACTACGTAGATGCAGGTTTATTAATAGCTCTTGGGCACAGAAATGAACTGGAATTACTCCAGCTTCCACAAGGAGTGCAGCGACAGGAGACACCCCGTGACAACACAGAGGCACTCATTTGCAGGGACCTGCTGCACATCCGTGGCATGCTGTACACCTGCAAAAAATGGCAAATGAAAGTCAATGTCAGCTCTGATGTAAACATGCAAGAAGGAGGACACGACAGAACACTTGGCAGTTCGGCGATTGTGAGACAAGGCTTTGAGTGTTCTAACTTCTGTGCAACACTTTGTTTCACTGCCACCACCTTTCCTAACCAAGTTAGCTGTGAATCCAATAGCACTTCAGGTACCTGACCTGCGACGATTAGGTGACAACAGACGAATTAACAGCGGACCATGCGGGAACCATGTAAGAAGACTATTACCTCAGTTTTCTTTGAGGACAAGAACAACCCATGCCTCTCTAACTGGTCACTCAAAGACGCCACTACTTTTTGTATAACAATGGTGAGAGTAGCCGCATCAAGAGCCACCTAACCAGACTGCTATGGCATCTGCATAGGCAATAATGTTTCCATGCTGGCTCATTTCGACAAGTATGTCATTGATGACAACATCAAACCCTCGCGGCAAGCCTCACTCTTTAACTTGCACGTCTGACCAAAAACAACTGACCCAGGTAACACACGGACGCTTCCTCAAAATGCAAAAATTGCTTTCAAAAGCCTTTCACCAATTCCTAGGGAACAGAGGAAGTGGCCTACCTACTCAGTCACCACGGTGTCGGAGGTTGTCTTTATATCGAAAAAGACAGCCAACACAACATTACCATGGATCCATGCCTCGCAGTTGCCTGACCTTAAAAACAGGACAGCATCCTGGGCACTCCGGTTTGCACACACAAGGCAGCGTACCAATATTCGCTCATAAAGCTTGCGCATACACGAGAGTAGAGCAGTAGA
Source organism: Lithobius niger (assembly GCA_023313725.1). Classification (NCBI taxonomy): domain Eukaryota; kingdom Metazoa; phylum Arthropoda; class Chilopoda; order Lithobiomorpha; family Lithobiidae; genus Lithobius; species Lithobius niger. The sequence goes on from JAHWFP010144850.1 coordinate 6,377, forward strand.
CCTGTAGCTGGAGAGCACTAACCGGAACTTTCCTTGTTTATTAACTGGTACCGGTATTACTAAAGCCATGGTGGAGGAACTGTCCCTCCTTCATACAAATTCTGAAAAAAGGCTAGATTCTTACTTAAGGCAATAGGATAGAGTGGTTCCAGAAAACGATAGGAAACACTATCAATCCCTAAGGCAATGTCCGAACGACACAGAGAGAGGGCACTAGTCACCTCGGCCAGAACAAGTGGTAAACTGCCGGGGCCACCATCTCCCAGACCGTAGCTGGCAGAGCAGGGCAAGAGCCTCGAGACACTCGAAAAACTTCAAAAAATCGGGTAAGAAAGGCAGGGTAGACGTGATTTAGTATCTTGTGGTCGTACCAGGTTCCAAACAGACAGGGAACACCCTGCCGCAATCCACTGCAGACGATTACCAAAAGGCGTTTTTTTCTGCACAGAATGTAGTGCAACTCCAGTGAAATCTCAGCAAATATACGCCAATGCAAATCAAAGGGATAATGCTTATACCGACGATAAGCTCTTCGGTGATCTCGAAAGACTACAGTAGAGTCGTGAGTTCACCACACTGGGTGTGATAACCTTTAGCCAGCCAGCAATGCCACATTCCATGCGACCAAGCATAGTTTGCATGCTAGCAATGATAAACGACATAGTGCACCAAAATTTAGGTCCAGTCTGTAGTCGATTGTTATTCGAGTGCATCCAGGAAGAGTTAGTCAACTGGGAGTTTTAGCCAGTCGCCTGGCCTTTTCTTATGATGTACTAGCTTCGCCTGGGGTTTTGTTTTGCGTTGTTCGTACAGTGCTTGGTTTGATGGGTAATTTTCCTTCTTTTCGATTCATGGTTTCGTTTTGCCCGTGGCTGTTTCCGAGTTTTCGCTCAGTGTTGCCTGGACGTTCATTGATGCTGGTAATTTGTCTCCATTAATACGCCCTCTTTTGTCCTATCTTCTTCCTACCCTCTGTCCTCCTACCCATCCCTCCCCTTCCCTTTGCTACAAGTAGTTAAATTTGGATGGGTAGTGGAATACCCCTCCTCCTTTCCACCCCTCCTGTCCCCTTTCCCACTTCCCTCCCCACGTCTTCCCCTACCTACCCACTCTTTTCTTGAGCGAGCCGAACACCTGATTGCTAGTGACATCTAGTGGCGGACTTTCCAAGCTGGGCTCTTTTAACAGTACTTTTTTATCGGCTCTTGGCTTGCAATGTACAACAGTGACTTTGCTCGACGTAATCAATTGTCGACTCCATCTCTTCTTTTCCTATTTCTTTATTCCTAATAGAACCTAATCGGTCCATTCAGTACCTTACGCTCAACCTACACTACTTAAAGTATCTTATCCTAAAGAAACTACCCAAAATCAACACAATTAGTAACGGCGGTAGCCTTTGCTGTAAGGTTTGATGTCGGTCTCCCATGTTAAAGCCAAAATTTCAATGCTAAATTTCTCCGCTGCCTTTTAATATTTTCTACTCAAATTTAATACATAAGCTTTGTTGGACTTAGTGAATACGTGTGCCAACTTTTATTAATTTCCGATAGGTCTCTTCGTAGATCTGGACTTGAGCTGGGATCCTGAGTTTCATTTTTGGCTTGTTGTTGTTGTTATTGGGACACGTTTAGACAAAGGTCTCTACAAACTAAACCATTTGTCCTAGAAAGATGGATCTCAGCTCATTTGAAAGAGCTACTTCCAGAGATGTGCCCTTCATAAAAATAGAAATATCAATAGGTCGAGCCATTTTGGAGTTACAGGGAGTTAATAACGCTTTATTGGGGCCCTGGCCCGGAGCCATGCGCCCGCCCTAAAGTAATATTACAGTCAAACATACAATTACGTACACTAACCTACCAGGGCCCTGAATGATCAGTTTTATTGTTTTACTTTGTTTTAAACATTGTTATTAGGCAATAATGACAATCAACAAACGCCAGCCGCAAGGCGTATATTTACGACTAAACAATGGGCTTTGATTTACAGTGTAAGATACATCATTCATAAGAAACCTTTCACAGCCAAATTCACGAAAAGGTTTGTGTGAATGTGTCGTAAAGTGGGTTCAGTGCAAAACTTAAACATGGTGGTGCTCTAGTCTCGAGTTGCGCTTTTCGAATCGCATGCGTTTTTATCATTAAACGCACGAAAGTTGTGGCTCACCAATGCTGTCACTCTCGGCTTTTGATGAAAACGCATGCAATTTGAGGTGATCAAGTCAAGACTAGTCCCTCAGGGAGATCAGCATTCGAGAAATTGATCCTGGTCTTAACCAATAGGGGCAGTCATAAATAACGGCACGCGTTTTGGCCTGTTTTGAAACACCCCAACCCTTTGTCATCAAAGTCACTTTATCAAATATCCACTAAATAACGATGTCAAACTTCTCCAATGACTCCCCCCCCCCCCCCCCAACGCACACTGTAAATCAGGATTACACTGTAAATTGCATTAAATGTCTTTTATTTACATTTATTATTTATTTATTTTTTTCAAATGCTTTCAGGCAAAGGGAGTACGGCACCTATACTGAGAAACCATTCTGCATCCTCACTATTTATTTCTCTGTTACGTCACATATCCGAAACACCCCCACCCCAATGTCACATTGTCAGCCTGACATAATTACGGACGGTTCTTAACGGAGATGTCAGTCCAATTTATGGTAATTTGATTTAATATTAATAGAACAATATACTTTAATTATTGCATTTATTTTGGACCATAATACCCACACATACTGTGATTGGCCGTCTTTTCTTTTACGTGTCGGCCTTGCGCAGAATTTAAGGAATTCGGCATTCGCTACAAGATTCGTACACAAATTCACACAATAACTAATTTACTTCAGGTAACATAGAATTGGTTATTACGTCTAGAGTAGGAAAATTAAGTAAAGTGTGATGTAATTTTGATTACCACACTATGGTAACATCACGCTAACACAGCGCAATACTAAAACTGGGAGTCAGGGTACTTTACCTGTGGACGCGTTCGGCTGGACGTGCCAGGTTCCAGCATGAAACAACGTGTGGACGCGCGAGGCTTCCAGTATGAAACACCGTCCGAGGGGGCGCGCTTCGCACGCTTATCATATACAACCTAAACAGCATCCAATTCTAACCTAACCTAACCTAAGCATTTATGAAACAAGTAAGCGAAATAACTCGCCGACGTCATTATTTGCTGACATCATAACTTGCTAACCTCAGCACCTGCCACCAGGATCGTTACGACTCCAGCATCCAACTCGTCCACGGGCATGCCCCTACTGCATCCAGCCTGTCGCATCCAGAGGTAAAGTACCCTATATGAAAACTGGGGCCGTAAAATTAGGTTAGTGTGACAAACCACGCATGTCAACTCTGGTTAATTTTAATAACCCAGACTTTTGAACTTTGCCATATGCTAAAGTCGGTAATCTCACAATTTTTACAACGGCCGAATTTTCATTACTACGCTAATATAAAATTCGACCTTTACACATCAAACGCAATAGCAGTATAAAATAGCCACAGTCGGCAGTGTTCATTTCGTTTCGTCCCATTTTCGTTTGTCACTGAGATGTGCCACTTTTTGTTAATCTTAAAAAAATTGTGAATAAATCATTATGGCATTATGATAACAAATGGTACAGGATGGCAATAAGTTACGTCTGTCCTCGGTTGAGCGTTGTGACTACAGGTGTTCAATTTTGCCAAAGTTATGTTGCTGCGCACGGACAGACGCGTTGTATAAACAAAAACGATTCTTGCCCAAGCAACGCAAAACACTTTTCTAACTTTTCTCTAAGCGCCGCTGACCGCTGAAAAGAGCAAAATCTAGAGTTACGTACCTTTTGATTTGTTGCCGCCAGTGTGCGTGTATAACGACGCCCACACCTTCAACTTTTCAGCTAAACAAGCTACAAATCCCCCTCTCACCCCTCCCCTCCCCTCCCCATTATTCTCACCCACGAGGGAAAAAAGCCTTTTAACATGTAGACTGAGGTAATTTCGCGGATGGAAGCGTTTCGTTGACTTTCTGTCTGCTCCGCTCTTCCATTTGAAAACTTGTGCGTTTATCGACTCATTCTGATTACAAACAACTTGGAAAGAGGATACTGCCCTTTACTTAACATCGAACAGCTTTGGCTCCTTCTAATATCCTTAACTTTTCATGCTAACCACCCACTGGTCGGCAGACATACTTAGAAAACCACTCAGATGGCTCTAACCACAAGGTCATCGTAGTTTGAGGAAGAATAGCAGGCTTTGTCTGTCGTTATTACCCTTCAACTCTTGGGTCTGTCTATCACACTTGTCTGTAACGCCAATTACCTCAAAAGGGTACAGAATTTGTAATAGGCAACACTAAATTCCGGTAATCAATACAAAAATAAAATATCAGTATCAAATATCAGTATAAAACACACCTTATAAACGGAGCACCTGACGCCCATCCTACACCGACTAACGGCTTACTGGAATTGCAAAGACTAGCTGGCTGGCGGGGCTGTCGATTGTAATGCGCGAGGTCTAGGTTATGAGCTTGTCTGGTGGTACATTTTATTCCAAAGTGTGGGTTTGCTTCTAATTCACGTGGTTCTGTTAAATAAATAAAGACAATTTAGCCACAAAAAGTGGTAGCGATTCCAGAAGGGCGAGTGCCACTATCGATGTTCCCACTGGTCCGTGCTCGGAAACAAAATCTGGCAAAGTGTTCCACACCGACACCACCCAGACTGAAAAAAAAATCCTTTTTAAACTAAATATGCTGAGTGTATTTGTAGCTTAAACGAGTGTGTGTCCGGGTTGCCTTATATCATGCTGTGTCCCGCAGTAAATGATCCTTTACGTGCTTGCAATAACCATGACGTTTCATCTCTGTGTCTGCATGTACTAATTTGCATGAGATCAAAAATCTAAAAGACTAATGCGGTAAAACTTAAAATTAATTATTCCAATAGATCACCGAAGCAAAATTATAAGGCACTAGCCTAGAAACTTATAAATTGTGATGTTGAAATACGACAATCATTTTGGTTTGTGACGACACATTATTAATGCGCTCATGCTGGTTCGTATATTAGACGCAATGCCAACTGAGACAGTAGCAGCGTCTATCTAAGTTGACCTTGGCGGCGTTATATGCGCGGAAGGCGATCAGCACGTGGCTGTTATACATATAAGGCAGACTGAGTGTTATAATGCAGGCCGGGTGTACCTTTAAGTCCGAAAAAATGTATCTCACATCGTTGATTTCATGCTAATGAATTACGTAATGGAGCGGAGCGAGGCCAAAGACTGAGCGAAGCTCCGCTATGATCACACTCCAATGTAATCTTAGACCGCGCATCACGCAAATACCACAAGTACTATCCAAACCATAATTTGCATATACAGTAGCACAGGAGTCTGGACAAAGTTTATCAAAAAATCCAGATTAGTACATGGGGGGGGGGGGGGGGGCTGGGTTGGGAAGATTACATTGGAGTGTGATTATATAGCGGAGGTTTCTCTTATTGTTTAGAAACTAGAAGGCAAATTTTGCTGGGGGTTTTGTGTTTTAAAAGGATTGTAGCATGCAATATTATTTATAACCAATATTTAAAAAATAATAATGTGCGTTTATGCCTATGCTTTATTTATGCAATGCTTGAAAACGTAATTTTTTATAAAGACATACTTCAGTACAATTTTCAGTTAATTGGGAACTAGGATGGGTTATCGGGATTTGGTATCGGCCAGTTTCATTGGTGTTAAATCCTGATGTGGCCGAAATAAAAACTGTGGAACATGTAAGGGGAAGGTGCAGTGATAAAAAAAAACTTTAAAAAAAGTTAAAGGACGAGTGTCCACCATTCATAGAGAGAAGAATGCATCAATAACGTTGTAATGATACTCTCCACTTAAGTATGGCAGCCTTTCCCTGGTGCAATGCTATCACTACTTTCAAAGGCCAACCCTTTTTGGACAAACAGCAAAGAAAGCGGAGCCCGCTCCATTACGTCGACAGTGGAAATGACGACGACCCTAGTTACCACCTATTACTAGCTAATTCCACTCATATACTAATTTATGCGGCCGATATGCAATTTTTTGAGGCTGTAAAAGAAACAATTTACAATTATACTTTCATAAGAAGCTCACAATCCGTAATTTCACTAAAACAAACCTATAAAACAAACGAAAGAGGTGATAGAATACAAAAACCCCAAATGGGTAAAGGGACCCATCAAGTTTTCGCCATAGAAAGTAATGATATCAGAGTCGAAATGGCTGCCACCAAGATTTCCGTCCCAACCGTGATCACTCAATCTTAACTGACACCTCGCTGATTGTCAATTAAGCTTGGGTGATCACGGTTCGGACCGCAAACTTGGTGGCAGCCATTTTGGCTCTGATATCACTACTTTCTATGGTTTTATATTATCCTTTTTAGCAAACATCGATAGAAAGCAGCGGGTGTCATTTCATTGTTGGTCACTTCCATGTTCCGAAGAGCACCTTATTGCTAAACTAAGCAATAGAACGTGTTAAAGAAAATACTGAGACTGATCTTTGTTTGGTTTAAACAATATTTTCAACAGTACCCAACTTTGAATTTTAGGACTTCTAGGACTTTGAGGAGTTTAATACGTGGATGCAGTGTTAGCTTTGTCGCTTTGACGGATTAAAACTGGTGACTGAAAAATATTATAAAAAAACATTATAAACAATATTACAAAACCCCCAAGGGTGAAAGAACCCGCCAAGTTTCAGCTAATCAAAGTAGTGATATCAGAGCCCAAATGGCTGCCACCAAGTTGCCGCATTGGTTGCCAAGTTAATCCCACCGAGTATCAGATCAAAGGTTAAATCAAAAACCTGTCCATTGCTACGTTGGGTAGCAACTGTCAAGTTTTTGATTTAACATCTGAGGTAATAATTGGTGGGATTAGCTTGGCAACTAATGTTGCAACTTTGTGGCAGCCATTTTGGCTCTGATATCACTACTTTGATTGGCAGAAACATGGCGGGTTCTTTCACCCTTGTGGGTTTTGTTTTAGATATCACTTCTTTTGTAGCATCTTATTTTAGCCACTGCTGGGTAATTTACTATTTGGCCAAGTTTGGTCGAAAAATATTGCATACGAACGGAGATATTTTTTTTAAAGTTTTGCTGGAGTGAAGACTTCGATCATATAAATTAAAGCGTTTTCTGATTTGATGCTTTTATTGGAGATTACTGATTACCGATTCTTTATTCGTGAGCCTTGGCCGAAGCCATGCGCCATCTATACCCCGACGAAAAACAAGCTACACTAGACCGCATAACACTGAATGCTCAAACCACACACACTCTAAAGTCCCACTGGTTCCGTAGCATTTCCACGGTGTACATTTAATGCAAAACATCTGCATATTGTCCATCGCATACAACATTGGAGAGCCTTGGCCATCAACAATAAGTAGCACGGACTGCGGATTTATTAATAGCTTAGTGTCCCGAAGCTATGCGCTCTACTACAAACTATTAGCGCGTCCATTTTATCGACAATGTTGTGTAGCCGATTGTTTCTGGCAGTCCGTTTGCATTGTTACTCGTTAACTAAAGAAGAGTAATGCTTATTTTGATCACCGGTGGCATTTTCCCAACATACAGAAAAATAGCATTACAAATTATTGCAATCTTTGTAGTTAATGCCTTCCCAAACGTCAAACCATAAAAGGAACGTATTGGAATTAAAAGAGTGATGAATAACAAATTTCGTTTGTGTTTGTCGCATAATTTACTTTACATGAGCGGAATTAGTCAGTAGTCAGTATATGTAGTCATTATCTAAACCAAAACGCACCAGGGTGAAAGAACCCGCCAAGTTCCAGCCAATCAAAGTAGTGATATCATAGCCAAAATGGCTGCCACCAAGTTGCTACATTGGTTGCCAAACTGATCCCACCGAGTACTAGATCAAAGGATAAATAAAAAACCTAACCATTGCTACTATTGGTCTGAGGTAATAGTCGGTGGGATTAGCTTGGCAACTAATGTAGCAACTCGGTGGATGTCACTACTTTGATTGGCTGAAACTTGGCGGGTTCTTTCACCCTTGTGGAGTTTTTTTTTTAGACATCACTTCCACTGCCAGTTATCTAACTGTCTGGCTAAGTTTCGTCTAAAAATATTGAATACAAACGGATATATTAATTTTTTTTTTAGTTTTGCTGAGTAAGGGCTTCAATCATATAAATTAAAGCGTTTGCTGATTTAATTCGTTTATTGGAGAGCCCTGACCAAAGGTCATGCGCCCTATAACTCTCACCTACAATTACACCAACTGACTGTACAATACGTAATTGCGTTCAACCATAAACAATAAGTAGCGCGGACTGCGTATTTATTAGGAGCTTAGTGGTGTTTAGACGGCCAGTTTTTGAGCCCCAACACTTGACCGATTTTCCGTACCTTCCGATGCCATGCGCCCATTTAGTAGCACGTCCATTTTATCGACAATGTTGGTGCTGCTGATTATTCCTAGCAGTCAGTTTGCATTGTTACGCGTTTATTCTTATTTTTATCACCGATGGCGTTTTCCCAACATACAGAGAAATAGCATTACAATTGATTGCTATCTTTTTAGTTGATGCCTCCACAAACGTCAAACCATAAAAGGCACGTATTGGAGTTAAAAGAGTGTTGAATACCAAATTTCCTTCGCATCTGTTGAATTATTTGTTTATATGAGCTGAATTAGCAGTCGGTATATAGTAGTCAGCTGAAATCAGCAATCTGCACGCACTTTATCACATTGATACAGTTTACGCACTTGATTGAAATAAAACTATTGCTTGTCAGGGCACAAAGACTGCCCATTTTCAACAATTTTCAAGCTATTTCGCCGCATAGGCACTTATCTCCACCATCGTGAAATACGCTCAGCTCTGGTCGTATCGTACCTGGTTAAAGTACCAAAAGCTAATGGCCAGGCAACAACGATACAGGAATTAAACAATGACTTTCTTACAATGAAGTTACAATGAAGTGGGAGAATCATTGAACTTGGCGGGCGGACCGCTAGCGTGGTCCTTGATTTAAAAAAAAAATTCATCCCGTCTGATGAAATAGCGGGAGCGTTTGCATGTAGACACGTACGCCATTCATGGAAACAGTTTTTGAGATATAACTGTTTTTGTACAACTCTTTCATTGTTGGACCATTGTTGCAGCAGTGGATTTATATCATGAAGACACGTTGCTGCAACAATGCTGCAACAATGAAACCGTCGTCTTACCACTAGTAAGAACCACGGCTAGGCGTGGGTTTCTTACTTAAGTAAGAAAACGAAGGCCTTTGGTTCTTACTTAAGTAGTAAAAATACATCAAAAACCAAAACTGGTAAAAGGGGCCGCCAAGTTCAGAATGGTTCTGTCCTTCAAAGGAGTGATATCAACACACCAAAACATTCGCCAAGTTAATCGCACCGCTTAATACTTCGAAGGGTAAATGAAAACTAGAACATTGCTACTTTCGGTACTTGTTGATATCACTCCTTTGAAGGGCCGAACCATTCGGAACTAGGCGGCTCTTTTGACCAGTTTTGGTTTTGATATATCAGTCCTTTTTTTTTTTTAATTGTGTATTAGACTCAACTCCACTACCGTGCAGATGTGTAATAAAGTGGCACGTCAACAAGAAATTGGTTTTCAACAATTTGCTACTACCTTTTGCCTATAGGCCGAACCATTCTCAACTTGGTCACCTCTTTATAGGTTTTTGGTTTGGTTTTAATTTTGTTGTAATTTATTTTATTTTGTAGTTTTGATGTGTTGATATCACTCCTTTGAAAGGCAGAACCACTCTCAACTTGGTGGCCTCTTCACCAGTTTTTGGCTTTGTTTATTTTGCGTTGTTTTTAGAGTTGGTTTATTTTTCGTGAATTGGACGTGAATACAATTTCTTTGGCAACGTTGTTTAGATTTATCGTGCTACACTAGTGTGTGTCTAGGCACTAACGTCAGTATACACGTTGTCATTGTCCGAATTTTGCCTGTCCAACGAGAGACGATGCCGACAATACTAACAATGGTTATAACAATATTTTCGTACATACGCGCCATCCCACGCATCCTCGTTACACCCCTAGGCTCCAAACCATAAAAGGTACACGTTCGTATCGTACTGCAGCCATTCGTGCAATTTCATAGCTGGAAGCCTTCTCGTTATCTCGGTATCGATGAATAATCACCCTATGGAAATTAACATAGGGATGAGCGGACTAGAATTAGCTAGCTAAGTTAGCTAGTTACACATTTTCAACGTTATTGAGGGTCAGTTTTGCATTGAAAGCAGTTTAGCTGATATTCCTATACGAGTTAATTTTTGTAAGGTGAGTAATTGCTCTTGATTTCAACACAATTTAAGCTTTTGTACCGCATTATAATTTTTCCCCAAGTACCTGAAATGTGCCCGCCTATGTTTCAAGATACAGGGTGGGGCAGTAACGAAGGGCCACCCTTGCAATCAAAGATGGTTAATGTTAGGATAATGAAACTTTGCATGGCATGTAGGTGAACGGGGGGCCAAGTAACCATGAATCGATCACTGACTTTGATGGATATTTTCAAGGTCATCGTGATGCTAACTTTTTAACCATGCTCCGTAGAAACCCAGTTTAAATTAGAAGCTTGTAGACATTGGCAAGGCATGGCCATTGCAAAAAACAGAACGAAATTCGGTACGCTAGTTTAGGAGTTACAAAAATTGCAAGAATCATTTTGTTGTGCTGACCGAGTGGCTTTCCTGCCAAACAGTGAGTGTAAAATTAAGTCCAGTGGTCCTCAAAGTACATGAAGCATGCTTGGAAACAAACAGCAACTGACATACTGATGACTCGACACTAGCTCAACACAATCTGCTACATTACACGTATAAACAGAATGGTGCTGCAAACTACAGCATTTTATGGAAGTTGGCATAGTTTAGTCACCGTGGTCGTCTAGAAAATGAAACTAATGTTTTCCTCCCTCATGTTAACATTTCTGATTTTGTTTCAGAGCTGATCACGGTTAATGAATTATGCCAATTTGCGTATGCTGCCGACACCATTATCTACCAATGCAATGCGTGGTGTACGAAAGCCTGACAGAACTGTTTGGCAGGAAAGCCACTCGGCCAGCACAACAGAATGATGCTAGTAATTCCCATAACTCCTAAACTAACGAACCGAATTTCGTTCTGTTTTTTGCATTGGCCATGCCTTGACACTGTCTACAAGTTTCTAATTTACACTGGGGTTCTACGAAGCATAGTTAAAAAGTTAGCATCACGATGACCTTGAAAATATGCGTCAAGGTCAGGGATCGATTCATGGTTAGTTGGCTCCCCTTTCGCCTACATTCCATGCAAAGTTTAATTATTCTAACATTAACCATCTTTGGTTGCCAAGGGTGGCCCTTCCTTTCTGCCCCACCCTGTATAAGACACTGACGGTATGGCACCGCGCTACAATGGTTTACAACCTCGACAATTGAATTGATGTGATGATTGTTGCCTAACTTGGTGCGACACACTAGCGTGTGTCTAGATACAGTCGCGGTCCATATTTACGTATCCCAAATCGTTTCGAAAGCATTATGAAACTATTTCACGCTTTAAATTAATAACTATTTTTTTAAATAAGAAAAAGAATTCTAGGCATAGCAAACGAAGGCGTGGGATTCTTACTTACGTATGTAAGAAAACGAAGGCCTTTGGGTCTTACTTACGTAAGTAAATCAAACCTACTGCTGCTATCAATGTTTGCATATCAATATTTACGTGTCAATGTTTCGAAAATAATACATTTATTACAGCTGAAAAAAGACTCAAAGGAAAGTGTTAAAATTGATTAAAATGGCATTTATACGGAGCCCTGTAGAGGCCACGTGAAAAATTTTTATTTTATGTGTAGTGGGGGGTAGGGGTTCGCAGTTTTTTTTTTCAGAAAACCACATTTTTTTTTCTTCAGAAAACGCTCTATTTATTTTTTCTGGAAAACGCTGTTTTTTTTTTTTCGAAAACGCCCCTAACCGTACTCCTTTTTTGTTTGTAGGAAAACGCCTGTTTTTTTTTCGGGAAACTCTGTTTTTTAGGTTAGGGGGAAAACTTGTTTTGTTTACACACTGGACTCATGCATCCATTGACACCAACAAAGCAGCGCAAGGTCCGCTACACTTGAAGCAAAACAGATGGCTGGTTCATGCGACGTGTACACATGTAAATAGTTGTAGTAATTAATAGTTCCAAGGTTAAATTAATGCAAACTAGAACATTGCTACTTCAAGTTTTCATTTAACGTCCAAAGTATTACTCGGTGAGATTAACTTGGCGAATGTTTTGGTGTGTTGATATCACTCCTTTGATGGGCCGTACCACTCTCAATTTGGTGGACTCTTAGCTAGTTTTTGGCTTTGTTTTTACAGTTGGTTTGTTTTTCGTGAATTGGATGTGAATACAATTTCTTTGGCAACGTTGTTTAGATTGTATTGTACTGGTATATTTAGAGGGTTGCTTAGGGGCCTACACAGCCCCGAGATGCAACGAAATACGATAGCATAAGACCGGTAAAATAGCAAAAAAAGTTCATATTTTTCGGAAAAAAAGAAAATACATGAAAATATTAGAAGGGGGGGGGGTTGAGCAAAAAAACATTGATAGCCCCTATGCGGCAAAAGTGCAAATCCTAGTCTGACAGCATCAATTTAAAATACCTTCAAACATTCGCACAAATTGCAAAGGACTGAGAATGATCCATTGTGTACATACATTCTCAAGATGCACCGGAAAAAAAATAATAATATGGAAATCACTTCCCTAATACAAATATCATAATTGAAGAAACGAACATTTTGATGCCAATAGAATAATAATAATAATAATAATAATAATAATAATAATAATAATAATAATAATAGTAACACCAACAGAACTTTCATACCACTAGATATTTAACTTCCATAAAAAATATCTAGTGGTTGAAATTCCCGGAGGTCAACGAAAAAATAAAATGTATACATTACGTCAGCCTAGTTAAAGTTTTATTGTGCTGAATTAAGCTACAAACCCAAAACCAATTCCCTAGATTTTTCACACAAAAAGTGTTTTTCACACTGTGGACAAGCTTTGGCATCATATCGCAAGGACTTGAAACTGTTTTAACAAATTATATGCACTGATATTTAATCTCTGTAAAAAAAATTAATGGTTGTACCAAATCAAGCATTTGTACAATACAACCATAACAAGCAATCAATTTAAATTCCCAGCTATAAAAAGTAAATAAATAAACAAACCTCATTTCATTTGCCGTTGACGTAGTTGTGGGCAGGGCCGTCACTGAATGGGGAGGGGATCCATGCCACACAAGAAAGACTGAAGAAGGCGTAAAAAAACTTACCCGATTTCAACTGATTTTTTTTTTATCGATTAACTGTAGGATTTCTAAGATTAACTATTATTTCGTCGTGGTGGGGGAAGGGGGAGAGAGGGATTGTCGTGGGGGTCAGCGTCATGTGACGTCATTTCGGCTACGAAAATTGGAAATTAAGCCAACAGCGAAAATCATACACAAGAAATAACGTAGTTCAGTAAGCCACTTTTATGCACTTACGTTTCGTCGGAGTGGCATGACCCGGATTCGAACCAGCTACCCAGTTCGCCCCCAGATCACTTGCATAGCGCCTTAGTCGCTATGGCCACATCCTCAACTGGCTAATTTTTACTCTATTTTTATTTCGGCTACGAGACAACGTTTGGTTTAATAGCTACAAGGTGCACTAGATTAAAATGTAACGGAAAACAACGGCACTTCTAGTCAAGACAGTGCTTTGAGAGCTGCTTTCTAGGCTTAAAAGAACGTTGTTTAAAAGACGATCTTCCTTTCTCCCTCCAGTGCTCCTTGCAGCTAACCCAGTTACTGGCTCCACACAGAGTTATACACAATAATACTACGTCGTGTCACTGCCCTACAACATTGCTGTGTGGGGGCGGGAAATTGGCAGTTTGTGTCCCCCCCACCTCCTCCCCTCATAGAAAGAATTCCTAGACACGGCCCTGGTTGTGAGTTCCACTAAATCACCAGGCGCCAGTTACACCACTGAGTAGGGTTACGCATACACCTTTTGAAAGTAATTCTAATTTACGAAAATTAAATAAAGTTTAGATTGGTAAGTCGACTAATAACGAAATTTAATGTACATCAATTTTTGCGTGATGTTGATTTCTTACCATAAAATTGTATTACTTTAAATTAATATTTTTAAGGAGTTAAAAAACCTGTTTATTTTGCTATAGCCGAGTGATATGCTTACATACTCCATTTACCATAAATTCGTCATCTTTCTGACTTTGGCCATGCCTTGTAAATAAAATTCTTTAATTCATTACTTCCATATATTAGGTATTTATGATTCACAATATTTGATGACCTGATTTACTCAATGGGGAAAAGAAAGTATTTTTTTTCTTGAAACTCAACGTGATAAGTGTGATGAATATATACCGATTTACAACTTTGCACCATATTTCGTGGGGGGCGAACCCCCCATCTTGAAAACGTGGTGGTGACGGTCCCCCTCGTCCCCACCAGAATCGACGCCTATGTACTCAGCTACCTGTTAAACTTTAAACGCATGAAGGTAACGATAAAATTGCACATCCGGTGCATACTGAGGGCTTTTCACGCATTCACTTAGTCCAGATACATATTCCTTTGAGTTCTCATGCCGAATGGTACTGGACGACTCCATTGAGTTAAGTAATAGATATCCGTGAAGTAGACCGAGTTATCCCGAAATAATTGCTCGTCTGCGAGAAACGGAACAGTCCAAAGATCGAGGGGTTGCGAAATCGCATGAGCGCGCCAGCGCGAGTTCGATTTTGCTACCCCT
>JAHWFP010144850.1:27360-45558 GCA_023313725.1 Lithobius niger
AATGCAAATCTTTGTTGTACAAATATCTTCGACTATGGTTCGGCAGCAATGTACTATAGTTTGTTCCACATTATGTTTTCAGAAAACTGACTGGATGACGACTCGTTTCCTTGCACTAAGAGTGCAAAAACGTGTGGATATCAAACTTGTAGACTCAACAAAGTTACTGTTAGAGTTTATAACTGGGATGATAACGGATTCTTTGCACTCGTAATAGAAGAGAACGTGGCATCAGACAGTCAGTTTTCTGAAAACATAATGTGGAACGAAGTATAACACTGTCGCTTTATTGCAACAATGGTTCACTCATTAAAGCTCCAACTCGTCGTTGTACAAATATGTTAGACGATGGCGTTCGGCAACAATAAGGTAAGACTTTCGCTTTATGGCCGTCGTGGCTTAGCCATTGGGTAAATAGCTAGTGATGCAGTCGTTCCGAAGCGCACGTGATCGGGGAGGAGCGACGCTCAAGCGTCGAGGAGCATCCATCTCTTAATTTTCTTGTACCTGGTTGACAGAACAAATACTCTTCTTGGGGATAAGCACTTCAAAACAAGAAATACTGAGTGGGATACAGTGAAAATCACTTCACAATAAATCCTTTAACTAATCAAGGATCACTCATCCGTGCCTGTTGCTCCAAATCCTGAACTAATCCTGCACTTTATAATTGTTAAATTTTTGCTCATAATTCTCACTGCTAATTTCGCGGTTCCTTTCAAGTTTTGATAACCAATCGTCAATCGCTGCTTTCACCATTGATCACTTGAGCCAACAGCTTGCCCGCCCCGTACCTTTAAACAAAGTCTCCTATCGAACTTCACCCATCGGAAACAGCTTCTTAACATATATGACAATTTTATTTTTTAATACCAAAATGTTGTAGCGGCAAAACAGTGTGGTTCCGTTCACCTTTTAGAATGGTTACAGGTCTTATTTCGATGATAAAAAACAAGAATATCTGCTCAGTGTCTACTTTCTCGTTTCTTTCTCGTGACTGTCATGGAAAGAAGAAACACACAGAAGTTTTGGAAATATGTACGTACATGAAAGAACATAGAAAAAATCCAAATTAATTCTTCAAATTTGAAGAGTCTTTTGACCATTTAAACAGTTATTTTGCTCATCTTAGCTTTAGGAGGAGAAGTAATGGTTATAGCTGCGGGTTTAGCAACAATGGGCCGGTGTAAGCGATTTAATGCACACATTTGGTAGAGCGACGTCCGAGGAGGTGTGGAACTTGCCCCAGGATGTTCTACACCACCTCGGACGTCGCTCTACAAAAAAGTGTACGTTAAACTGCTTACGCCGTTCCATTTTTGAAAAATCGTGCTATAACTTTCTTATTACCCTTCCTTCATTTCGTGCGGCAGCGCCGAACAGAAATGCCCTTGTTTGTTGTTGACTGACGGGCAATTTCGCATTTCCCTTGTCCGTCGAAGGGGAAACTTCGAAATCAAGCAACAGTCCGTTACATCGAGCAACGATGCTTTAACAATATGCTTTAAACGGACGTTACACATGGGTATTGTTTCTAAAGTATCTTACTTCCCTTGTTCGCGGAAGAGGCACTTCGGAATAGAACAACAATGCCAATGGTAGAGCTGTTGCAGTTGTTAATGAAGGTAAGGTTGGAGGTTTAGGTTTACGTTCAACCAACGGGAGCATAATGCCAACAAAACAATCTGGGTTAAGCCACCCTTTACAGCCAACAATGCTCAAACAATACTCAACAATGGTCAAACATATTTCCCCCGTTTTGCGGCCATTATACGAAAAACAGAGGCAATATGTTCAACAATCGTTAAAGCATTGTTTAACCATTGTTATTTCAGGTCACGATTTTGCTCAAATGGGCATTATACCGCATCGTTTTAACAATGGTCAAGATGAACCTCTGGTGGAATGTACGAAATAGCTGGCTCTTAGTCTTCTGTACAGCCGTACCGGTTGAGAAGACTATTGCAACGACTTTGTCCGTCCGTCCGTCCGTCCGTCCGTCGCTTTTTTCAACTTCGTAACGGTACCAGAAATTGACGACCACTGTTTACAACGGTCCATTCAGTGTCAAAAGTTAGTTAAATAACATGGCAAATTAAAACATCGTTGCCTCCTTATAGCTAATAGACTTCTTCGACGTAACTAAATTAAATAATAACATTTCATCGTCGAATTGAAATGCTAAAGATTTGTGTTAACGCAGCCGTAAAAACAAAAACATTTTAGCTTCGTTTAAAAGTCTTGTCGCATTGTTGCATGAATGAATAGGCTTACGATCGAACCAAATTCTCCATTAGGCCTATCTGCTACTTACGAAACCAAAACTGCCGTTAAAAAATTAGGCCTAAAAAATGAAAATTGATCTAAAATCACGTTACCATGGCAACGTCAATAGTTGCACGAGTCGCTGCTGCATTTTCTCCTGTCCCTTCCCTACTACCACTGATCTATATTAGGCTACGTTGCGCATTACGTTGTAACACTAACTGTGCGCGGAGGCATACCGTGTTGCAAAAATGAATAGGCTTACTGTATACAATCCAAATCTCCGTTAGTTGCTACTTACGAAATTAAAGTTGTAAATTAGGCCTAAACGCTGACAATTATGCCTAAAACGTAAAATAAGCTTAAAGGCTAACACATTTGTAACGGGCAATTCTGATGGTTACTGTTTTTATATTATATAATAGAGATAGCTGTTGTAGTGCATGATAGAGGTGTGTGCCTCAACATTGGAAGTGGACGAACTGTACAGAAGACCAATGCGACTTGATAGTCGCTGTAGCCCCTTGTTTGTTAATATCAAGAAAACGTCCACAGAGATAGTTGAGTGAATACTTTCACCGTGGTAGTTTTGCTGTACGGAAAGTCTGTCTTCTTCCCTAAAAGGCATTAAATTGACCCCGCTCCTATTTTTTGTGTATTCCTTGGCAACCTAACAAAACTGCCACACAGGGAAGCAAATTTATAGATAAGCTATTTGAAATATAGTTATTTTCTTAACCCTACGTTTTTCCGGCCGTTGTCCATAGAGGAAACGTGGGATTAGTGGGCATTAAAAATAGAAATAGAAATCTTGTTGTTGTTGTGAGTTTACCAGTCCTGGTTCTGCATCTATACGTACACTTTGCCTGCGCCGAACCATAGGAGAGGGGCTATATCGCTAGCGCTAAACCATAGGCCAACATTATTACCCGGTTTTTTCCTCTCAGTCCTCTTTTAACAATGTAACGATGCAGGAGAGCAACAATGAAACAAAAACGCACAGTGGCGGTTTGATCTGGCATCAAAATGGCGGATTCACTCATGATTATTATAGACCGGCAATACATAAATTTAAAAAAAAAGTTAAAGAATTTTTATATAAGTGTCAGCAGCCACAGCAAATTAACGAATTCGAGAATTACAGACTGGCAATTGGAATGGTATTAATGGCGCAAACCAAAATAATAAAAAAAATATTAAGCAATTATTTTTATTTTAAATGTCATGAACCACAGTAAATTAACGAGTGCATTATGCATTTTACGACTTTAAATACGCTAGTTTGCTAATTAAATCATTTTATAGGCTACTTAAAACTGAAAATAACGTAACTTTCATTAAAATTAATCGTTCCACCAAAAAACATGTCTCTTAACTGTTCTTTATCACTACCATCGTCTTTGTTAGCAGCCACCTGATAAGCCAATATTTTCCATATTGTCTTCGTCTTGGTTACTCGACAAGTCAAATAGATCCTCAAACTCCATAACTTGTTTTGCCATAACAAAAAAAGGAACAAGAAATACGGCTCCGCCTGCAATAATCACCGAGCGCGACCAAACGCAGCCATCAATTGTCGGACTGAGAGTCAAAAACCGGGTAATAAATAGGATATCACCCGCTTTCCTCGTGCTGAGATCCAAACAATACCTCGACGCTGCGCGTCTCGACATTGTTAGCTCTCAGCACTCGAAAAATGGCAATCAAGACACACGCTAGTGTGGCGCCCGCCAAGGTAAAACGATAACGTCCAGATAATATATATATATATATCTACATGGCGACCACTATAGACACGTTGTGTCTTTACAGCGAAGGGGGTTTGGCTGTTTTCAGCCATGAGGATAAATAAAAATGCGACAGAAATGGCTGAAACTTGTTGGATCGGGGGACTTTGGTCGCCTGGCAACATAAAGGTCACTATTAATGACACAGCTTACCGTTTTCTTGTTGAAAAAACGACGTGAATAATGTTGATACTTGCCTAATTACTTACTACTTACTGGTAACGCTTTTTTTTGTATCACAACAATAAATTCTTCCATGCGGTGAATAAAGCTGGTTTTTAGCTCATTTTATAGGTATTGCTACGGAGATGTGCCCTTTTCGTGTGAACTTTTCTAATTGGTCAAATGGTTCAGGGGTTAGGGAGCTCCAAATGTCCAAACTGATTGTTTTACATTGTTTTAAACATTGTTATTATGCAACAATGTCAAACTGAACATTAAATAAATCCGTTCGTCTTCATTACTAATAAATATGAAATGCTGTCTTATAAAAAAAAGGTGACTGCTGTCCTCAAAATGTAACGAAAGCCAACAAGAAAACAAGGATGCACTACACTGCATTAGTAATTCGACGTGTTGTATGACAGAATAAAGAAAAATGTGTAATTGATGTATGCAGTTGCAACGGCAGACATACCAACAGGACACTACTAAAAAATCTGAATGCGTGGTGTACTGAAGAATATCTACTACATTGCACAATATATTAAAAAAAAATCGTCTCGTAACTTTTGCTACTACGATACGGAAAATGAGCCAGAATCTTGTGTGCGACGATGCAATCACTGACCAGATAAGTTTTCATCGGGCGCTTATATTGGTTTTCTTACAAAAAAACAAACAAACTGAAAGCTTCGTTATTTTACAGTTTCCCGTTCCTTTGTTCTTAGCGTTCATCCTACTTTTACATTTTTTAAATCTACGAACACCATATTTTCAGTAAATTCCCCAGGTATTGGGGGGGGGGGGGAGTAGGAGAAATCGTATTGCGCTGAGGGTACGTGAGGTTGACTACTCTAAATTTATTTACACTTTTTAGGTGTATTAACAAAAGTTGAAATAATCACACGAAAATTGTGACAAATTCCACATTGAATATAACACTGCAATTTCATGTGGCCAATTTTTGTTAGGTTACTCAATACAAAGTACTTGTTTTACTAGCATTTTATAATTATCTTTATTATTATTATTTGTAATTTTAAATCTGTTGGTAAAACTAATATCGAACCAATCAAACTTGCGCGAGTCTTCCTGCTACGTATTTTAAAAAAAATTGGAGATTTCAAAGCCAGGAGGAATATTCCGCCCTTCCCTCCCTGGCCAGTCCGCCACTGTAAAAATAAGACATCATTCGCTTTGTTCACTCGTTCAATAAGAAACAACACCACAAATAATCGTAATAAAATACTCTAATATATCGCACCCAGAAAGGAGCGAGGCTATGCGCATCTCGCATTCACTGTACCGTCCATATTCCAACGTAAAAATTCGGTGTACCATCCAGATTACCGCCAAACGTAAGTGACGAATTACTTTGTATTGTACTTCGCGATAAGAGAGGACGCCATCTCGATGTCTACGCATAGTCTCTAACCGACCGCAATTTGAAGAGCTGACTTGCCGAAATGAGCAGTTACACGCCGCAATTTTTCGTATGAGCGCACACCTTTACGATGACATTTGGCTGACGTCATCCACAGCTCGTATACTATCGGGCGACAGTTTTTCGCTGAATGGCCTTGTTAGAGGTTATTATACTACAAACGTCTTATGTATATTCTGTGGAGCATAACACTTTTTGTACTTGCGCACTGCATGTGACCCACCCATATACTTGAATTTCGTCGGATCAGAATTGAACAAATGTGTCTAGTTTTTAAGGAGATGTCGCTGACGTAAATTGCGTCCACCCGTTTTTTGGCCACAACCGCATTAATTCGACGTGTGACACGTCGAATTAAAAAAAAGAAATGGATCAGAAAACTTGATTGGTGTTTCCATCTCATAATTACTAAGAAAAACAAATGGATTTCATCAATTTGGACCCAAAAAAAATAGTTGATATCTACCCCAAAACAAACCTTTTTAAGGATTCCCGCCAAGCTTTTCGGCCGTGTGAAGTCGTTATATCAACGCCAAGCTCTTTCGCCATGCTAATCTCACCGACTAAGACTACAAACGTAAATGAAATAATTGAAAATTGCGCAGTAAGCAATTTTCATATATTTCTTTTAACCTTCGACCTATTACTCGGTGGGATTAGCTTGGCGTTTGATATCACGACTTCACATGGCCGAAAAGCTTGGTGGGAATCCTTAAGTTTTGTTTTGGGGTAGATATCTTATACTTATGACACCCAATCACAACGAAGCACTTGGGGACATCTCGCGTCGACACCAAACAATATCAACGCCAGAACCAAGCCAGCCTACGCGGCGGCTTCAAAGGTGAATTCTGTTTAAATGTGTTTAAATAGACTATGTAATTACAGGCTCTATTCCTACTTATTTTACTTATAGCAAATTTTTTAAAAGCACTTTGGCGCCAAAGCTATTCAACATCGAAGTCTTTATGCGGGGTTGTGGTGAGCAAAGAGGTGGTGAGTGCGTGGCTGTGGCGGCGACAAGTACCGAGAACGCCAAACACCAAACACATCAAAGTCAGCTGAGATAAAGCTTGCTGTATCCTTCCGCGGATTGCGACAATGCTGGTCCAGTAGGAAGCCATATTTTCAGACTAACCCATAGCACTATGTTACTCCGGGAACCGCTAGTAGTAGTATTTTGCTTACCACTACACTACTGATTAGCAGTCACAACAGCTTACCGCAGGTACTGCTGTGACTTAAAATGTATTTCAGTATAAAGTAAACAAAATTGCACCTTGTCTTATTAGCTGAAGTTCTTGCAAGGGAAAGGTTCAAATGTTTTACAAGCGGCCAAACACGAAGGAAGATGTCCGGCGTTTTAAAACCGAAGAGTTTAATGTAATAGTCCGGCAACCCATTATTCTTGTTCGTAAGCAAAGGGGATGTAACACGAGAGTGCAAGACCAAGGAAAGAAAGAAGGATGGAACGACGCAAAAAAATGTCCTTATTAACGATTAAACGCTGTGATGCGTAACTGAATGTGTGGGTGGTGGGCTGCTTCGGAAGAAAACCAGAGTTGCTGTTAGATGCAGATTATATGGTTTTGGCAATTACTGTAGCTAGGCTGCATAAGCATTAAGTTTCGATGAAAGTAAAAGTTGATTGTAATGCGGGAAAGCGTGGGACGGGGAGGAGAGAGCAGTTACCTAGGGCGTCGGCTTCAATTCAAGACTATTCGGGCGTAGACGAAGCAATGTGGATTTTTTTTTGTGTGGTCTAAAATTGGAATCTAGAGCCATGGAAGAACTTGAGGATCAACGGCAAGGTTTAGTAGTAAACAAAGTTAGACTTCAACGTGTTGAATTGGCTTCTGGACTCTCTCCAGAAAAAGCCACACGTATTTTCAGTATGTCGCCATTTATGAACTAGTGAATTGGTAAAGGAATGCCTTGATACGTTACCATCAATAAAAAGAATTCTAAACAGCCACTTAAAATGACTCACCCTCTTATTTTTCCTTTACCCCACGAAAAAAAAATAGCTGTTTCAACATTTTTAAAAGTTTGCCTGGAACAAAACCGTATCACGCAAGAGAGCAACATTTGCAATCAAACGACGGTCCGACACCACGCAGGACAAAAGATAAAATAACTAAATCGCAACGTGCACTGCGAGCTTTGTGAGGGATCCTCGGGGACCCCGACCAAGATGATCAAGCACAACCAAGTGGTTGGTTCCAAGCCAAATGGATGAGGTATCAAAACCCACCACCGGCCAAAGTATATGGATTAAACAAAATATCTACATATATAATACGGAGCAGGCGGCCAAGTCACCGGCCACGCGATTCTGTCGTTCAATCAAGTACCCCACCCTGTAGTGCCATCTGTTGACGGGATTTGCCTTCAACTTCGGGTTGGGACACTTTTCCAACATCTTCGAACAGATGGCACCGCTTACCAAACCTGCCATGTCGCCGTCTATTGACGGCCTTGGACTACAAGTTTGGGTTATATCACTTTTTTCCAAAGTCATCGAAGAGATGGCGCCACTTACCAGACCTGCCGCACCCTTTTTGGGTTCGTTTTTTGGTATTGTTGTGGTGCCAAAGCGGCCAACAAAGTTTTAGTCGCATAGATTGTGCCATTGTCGGCGTTTGAGCTAAAAAGAAAAACAACCCGTGTCTACTAAACCAGACAACTTTAAACCAAACGACGATTGGTCCTTAATTTCGAGGCCTCCTTGGCAGCCTGATACGATGGAAAGGCGCATTTATTTCCTAAATGTTCACTTCAAGAAAGGAGTTGAATTGTTTTTAAGTGGGCGGCAACAATCGTTGCTTGCAACAATGTCGCCATGTACGGTACCAAGATGAATTGTTTCAAAGAATTAACTGAAAACATAGGGCTACTTGCTTATTGAATGCTGGATTTCTCACGACTTTTTCTTAGTCTTCAGTCAAACATACGCATGCAACTTTTCCGAAACTGCACCAAAGGGGAAATGTCACGGGGCGGCGTTTTTGGGAGGTGCGGTAGAGGGTGCCATGGCAAGTGTGTGTGGCGGGCAATACGCGCTACCGAAGTGAATTGTTTCAAAGGATTAACTTAAACATGGGATTACTTGCTTACTGAATGCTGGATTTCTCAGTGATAGGGTTTTTTTTTTAGCCTTCAGTCAAACACACGCCAGCGACTTTTCCGGGGCTGCACCAAAGGAAGAATGTCACGGGGCGACGTTTTCGGGGAGGGGGAGGCGGGCTAGCGTGTATGGGGGGGGGGGGGAACACGTATGCAAATCCGGGAAGGGGCAGGAGTGTGGGATGGGGGGGGGGTTAAAGTAATTGTGGGGGAGTGGGCATTATATGTGGGAGCCATTCACATGTTCGGTCTTCCGTTTGATACATTTAAAACCAAACACTAAACACCTGGAGGGAGGTGGGGGGAAGGGCGCAGCATGCGCACGGGCACACCTAGTCTTGCAATATTAGTTATCCGCTGTGGTGAACAGATACGTTTGACTGAATGTTAACAAAATCTTATCACTCTGGAGAGCTATCAAACATCTTTACTTTCAAAGTGATCTTGACGTGGTTGTCAGTGCTACTTCCAACCTAACGCTGAAAAGATACGTTTGGACAGAAATGTAGTTCCGGTTGGGCATATACGGCTAACAGTGTTTGGACCACTGCTTCGAGGATCTTTCTATAGTTTGTTCCACATTATGCTTTCAGAAAACTGACCGTATGACGCCACGTTTCCTGCCGCTATGAGTACAAAAAACACGTAAATATCCCACTCGCATACTGTAACAGTAACTGTGTAGACTCTACAAGTGTGATATTCACATGTTTTTGCAATTGTAGTGCAAGGAAACGTGGCATCAAACAGTCAGTTTTCTGAAAGCATAATGTGGAACAAACTATATACAAGTGGCCAGCCTTTCAGAAAACGGACCTAAACACCCCGTTAAGCAAATGTATACGCACAATAAATTCCTTTTCATGCAGGTATACGGTTTTTCAAAAATAATCCAGACGAACTTAGGTCTTCGCAAGTGCACTATAAGTTATAAAAAATATAACAATATCTTAATATTTCAGTTCCTCCAATCGATTCCATTCTTAGTTCAAATAATTTTAAAACTGAAACAGGTAAAAATAGTGAACAATTACACGTCGTAGACAAGAATGTATGAATTATTTTATTCCATTTCCCCCCTTGCCCGTAGTTTTCCCTTCCCAAGAATACCTCTCTTATAAGGGAGCTGGAATTAAACTTTTAAAAAAATTGTGAATTCTTGTTTATACTTTATCACTTATAAATCCCACTACACATTTCACACGCATGAAAAGGCCAGGTAGTCGGTAATTTTGGCCAAGATGCTTTTTTGAAAAACATGTGGCGTTTAACTACAATACATCAGTTCAATGTGCATTGTAACGACACAAATGTGCAAAATGAGTAAGATCCAACATCCTCTTGAATAAAAAAAAAAAGCTTTACCTGCACCTCTTGTTTTGACCAAGTATTTTTACACTTAAAACATATTAACACATAAACTTTAGTGCAAAAGTTGCAAAATGACGCAATCCAAACCGCAGCCATCCATCTTTAAGTTTTCAATAGTATTTTTTTTTTTCAATTTTGGGGATTTCCTAAAGACAGTTACGAAACGAGTAATATGATAAAACGACTGAAATTGTAAAGCGAGTCACCTAATTTTAACCTGGTCATAACTAAAGCAACGAGAATGTAGGACCCTGGGCTGAATTCCGCCCCCCCCCCCCCTCCCACCTTTCCCACTCCCCAGCATCCCCTCCTCCAATTTCCGTCCGATCCGCATCCAAACAATGCGGATGAGTGATGTGACGAAAGGTGGGTGATGGAGTTCCTTGTTCGCGGCACTGCTTTTTTCTACTTTGTAAATTAAGATTTGTGTTCATAAAACGTTTCTTTTTTTTATTTAGTGGTATCGAGGCCAGTCAAAAATATTAAAAATAAAAAAAGTTGTTAAAAATATGCTGTTGTCAACAATTTTTTTTTCCTTTTTTTGCTCTCAAATGGCTAGTCGGCTTTGGGAAGCGAACCCATACTTAAAATTGAAAAATGTATAAAATCTGTCAGTCAATGTTTAGGAACTAAGGCTTTAAAGGTGTACGTTTTTTAATGGTTGTGCTTTGATGGTATCGACTTTTTAACGTTCAACTTTTTAACTAAAGACGTTTTATTTTTCTTATTTTTGATGAAACAAAACCCACAAGGGTGAAGAAAGAAACCGCCAATAGTGATATCAGAACAAAAATGGCTGCCACCAAGTTGCTACATTCATTTTCAAGCTAATCCCACCGACTATTAGATCAGAAGTTAAATGAAAAACTTGACCATTGCTACAACCCGTAGCAATGTTCAAGATTTTCATGTAACGTACTCTGAAGTACAGGGGGGGGGGGGCTCTCCAGGACCCCCAAGCTGGGTGTTCCGGGCCCTTACAAAGGTAGAGGGGTAGTCGGTTGAAAAAAAAAAACATTATCAAAATCCAACTCAGACTACACGGACAATAAAACTACAAATCAAATCACCCACCTGCCACCCTCCGAGGAATTCATCAAGGTGAAATAAACCGCAGCTTCGCACACTGCACAACTGACCAAGACGTGCGGGAACAAGAACTTAGAATATATGATAAATACCTTCTTAACGACTTCCCCCCTACACTCATCCCAACCCGAAGTCATCAGCTGGTCTAAAATTCCTTTTAGCACTTTTCGTGCTACTCTTGCAAGACAGGGGGTCAGGGTGGTTCAAGCACCGCTCCCAAACATCCACAACTTGACCAAGAGTTCTTCAAAACCTTCCACGACATCTTCTAGCAACATTCTGCCCAAATCCCTCCAACAAAAAAATTAGAAACTCCGTCTATGTTATAAAATGTGAGGGTGGGGGAAGTGGGGAATCATGTGGGGCCCTCTATATTGAGGAAACGGGACGTCCAACGGGACGCCGAATCTGTGAACATGAAGCTGCTGTTCGGGCGGCAAATACCTCAAAAAAGAAGCAAGAAAACGCCATTGGGAAGCACAATATCAACACAATTGACAAACCGAACTGGGGAGCAACAACTATCGTGTTTGTCGAATCACATGTGGGTATCAGAAAGCAACTGGAGGGGCTAACCATTTTAAATAACAAGGGAAGATAACTAAATCTAAACCAGAAATATCCTAACTTAAAAAGGTGGAAGGAAATACTCCATGCCCTGCCACACAACCAAATCTAACTGTGTTTTCAAATTTTTATTTTTATTTTTAATTTTAAAATTTTTTATTCTTGATTCTCTCCCACACTGAGCATTTCCGGCAAAATGACTGGTGTTGGTGAGTAGGCATTTGGCCTCTCTATATTTTTTTTTTATATTTTATATATATATATATATATTTTTTTTTTTATATTTATATCATATTTTTTTTTACCTTTTTACTTTTTTTTTACTTCTTTTGTACTCTTTTTTTTAATCTGGTAAGTGTTGTGTTTTTTAAAACCATATTAATCTTCGTACTGATATTGCTTTTAAATTACTTACATTCGTTGGTTATCAAGGGGTTGCAAGAAATTTGCACTTATGTTTTTTGTTTGTTACAGTTGTTGTGCTTTTATGCCTGAAGACGGCCCCCATGTGAGGGTTGAAATATAGCGTTAATGTTATTTCAGTGTTCTGAATGCCTATTTTATTGGTGTCGACCCATGATCCGCTTCCAGAATGCCTTTCAAAGGCACTTTTCAAAGGCAAAATCGTATGAGGAGTTGGAAAAATAGGGGGCCGTGAATATATACAAGGGGGTGGGGCGGGGAGGGGGGGCTTTCAGGATCAAAGCCAAGGACTCTCAAGGGGACCAGTCCGTCACTGGGGGTTTGTTTCATCATGTAATCAAAGTTTTTGATATTGGTAAAGTTAAAACAGATTAGCTTTGAACTGACATGAATCAAAATTCACACGCAAACGACTCACCCTTCACTTCCCTTTTTAGTTCAATCGTATTCGTCAGGGCAAGTAGTCTCTCGACCGTCACCTTAGGGGTTACGTATGACTATTAGTTGATCACTAAGCCGTTAAATGACCTTTTAATGCGATGCACTCACACATTAATCATTATCTTACTTGCGCTGTTCAATAGTAAAACGGTCACTAAACAGTTCGAAAGTGACAGTAAGATTTAAGGACATAACGTGTACTAAACACACCCTAACATAGTGGGATCAAAAAGTTAAAACGAAAAGCTTGTTGTGTGTTCCTCTCTTGTTTTTATCTTCGTTAAGTTAAACGTTAACCTAAAATTTTAATATCAAACGAATCCGTTTTTGTTTGCTGATTAAGTTCAGGTTTTGTTCTAGAGAGAAATGAAACTCATGAGAAGATAAAAACAAACTCCTGTTGCAGCATCTGGGGACTACAGTGAAGACCAGTGTGCGGCCGTCTAGACGAAAAACTCTCACGTGTCAGAGTGTGGCCGGGAATCGAATCCGTGTCTTCCGATTACATGTCGATTGCGTGGAATACCAAGACACGGGTTTGATTCCCGGTCAAACGAAAAATTGTTTGTCTTCATAGCCGCACACTGGTCTTCACTGCAGTTGCTGGATGCTACATCGAGTGTTTGTTTGTATTCGTTCTGGAGCTTGTTTTGAAAAAGAAAGCAACATCTTTCATTTCTATTTTAGCTCAAGGCGATCTAGCGACACAGATACGCGAAACCCAAAGCGCTACAATTCAGTGGCACATCCAGAGGGGGGCAAAAGGAGGCACCTGGCCTTCCCAAAACCCGAGATTAACAGTAAACTGAGCAATTGCAAGCACTTGGATATTTTTTCAGCTGACATCAGAAGGTGACCTGGCACATGACGGTCTTGTGTGCTTGAGGTCCCAGGTTCGAGTCTGGCCTCGGCCATCCCTGGCATTTTCGGGAAGAGAAGGGCCCTGTGATGTCACGTGCTCATGTCGATTGTGACATGTAAAAGAACCTAGGAATTTCCGATGGGATTTACCTAACAAAATTGTCCCTCTCTTTTTCTGGCGCTACGGCTGGAAGCGGTCCAAAAAGCTAAGCCAAGCTGACACCAGAAAACCCCTCTTTTCTGCGTCAAGAAGCGTAACGTTGGTATATATTACAATCCTCTCAACAACCCAAATTCGTTCTCCGAAGCCAGTGTCACCTCTCCTCCAACCCCGGCTTCCCAAAGTGTGAAAAACAAAGAAGTACGAAATATTCTGCCGACAAGAAATTTTCTCAAATTAATTTCCTTGACAGCATAAAAAATCACTGACGTTGTTAGAAATGGGAACTAGCTTTCGAACCCTTTTTGCCCCTTCCAAACAAAATTCCTGAAATTCTAGGATGCGCCACTGCTAAGATTCTCTTAATTTAGGCGTATCTTAATTCAAACAATTCTTCTCTTTCCCATTCAAGGCATTACTTCGTTCAAAGAAGAAAGTCAGTAGTTCATTGTAATATTCTTTTAAAATTCATACCACGTTACGGAATTGTCTAAAAAGAATATTAATTTTTTTCTTTGTGAGGTGCTCTTCGGCATGATTTACGGTCTCTTTGAAGTGTCGTTTCGCCAAAATAGGATTACAAGAACCAGACAGGTGTGATTGCAATCTTCTTATACAGTCAGACAGATAAGTATTTTTTACCTAGTGACTCCATATATGGGGCGTTCCCGTTGAGGTGGGGGTCAAGTGTTCTTTTTTGTTTAGTACCCCCCTCCTGAGTGGCGCGTCATACGTTTTGCCTCATGCAATGCATGACCATTCGGATGTTAAAACCCCACCCTATTATTATGGCGGTCAACCCCCACTCCTCATCCGTCGAGATTTCACCTGAGGAGAAAGAAAAACTGGCTTTCACGGCCTTGAAAATAGGATTTGAAAACCTGGTTTAGGGGTGATAAAGAACAAAGTGCAAACATATTTTTAAAAAGTAAATCGGCTTAGTCATGTCAAAAGTCTCATGAAAAATACGGATAATATTTATGAAATTCGTGTAGCAGACATCATGCGCCACTGTGGATGCTAAATGCCTGCCTATACCATGGTTTCGAATTATATGAATCTTCGAAATTTATAATTGCGTTGAAATTTGAGTAGTTAAAAAGTTAAATGTTGTTGTAAACATACAAATCTGAAAAACGATCATTTAAATCGTATGCTTAGAAATTTGTTTAATTAACTAGGAAACAGGTTTTGGCCTCTTGAGCGGATTGAAATATCAAGTCTCCTGGAGTTGGCATGGCTGGTTCGATTTGTATGCTACATGACTTGTGTACCAAATTTTCTTCTTTTCTTCGATTGACAAGAGTTTGTTGGTCAAGCATCAGAGATGGGGCACGGGAGGGGGGGGGGGGGGAGGCTTCGAGTAGTTAATGGGAATTCCCTGGCTGGTTCGATTTGTACTGCTAAGAATGACTTCTGTACCAAATTTCATGCTTTTAGCTCTTTTTGCAAGAATTTTTTGATTAAGCCTCAGGGGGGAACATGGGGAAGCCACCAGTTAAATCCCTACGAAATCATTGATTTAGGCAAAGTTAGATAGTTCTTGAAATTTACAGATAATCGACTGAATTTTGTAAATCTACTGAAATTCGTATACCTCGTGGAATTCACTGAAATACGCAACTTGATGAAATCTATGCAGACCTGAAGAAACTTTTAAATCAGCATATTTTGTAAGAAATTTTCGTATAAGATGTTGCGGAAAATTTTCGTTTATTTGTTGTCTGCATTCGTTGGCAGCATGTGTGCTTGCCGCGTGTAAATACCGATTTGTCCGATTGCAGATAAATTGGAAACGCTTTCAGCAACTCGTATTGAAAAATTCAATGTCAAATATAAAATTTATTTGAAAATGTTTGGAATATTCATTGAATTTACTATCGTGTCAACTGTATGTTTGGTCATGGCCACCCACAGCCAATCAAAAACGTCAAAATACCAGTTTACCTGGTTGATTTTGGTTTCTATTGCCTATTGAAAAAATACATTACCTTTTTTATTAGCATTCTCCTTCTCAATGCTGTTCAAATTAGAGAAAACAAACGCAGTTCCTTCCGGTTCGCTACCTACTGCGCAGATCTACTGTGCAGCCTCCATCGTATATAAGTCGAAGCGGAGCGGCAAAGCTCACCTTTTCGATACCTCTTTCCTGCCCAAATGGCGACAAGAGGGAAGGAGGGTGGGAGCAAGGTAATGTATTTTTTTCAATAGGCAATAGAAACCAAAATCAACCAGGTAACACTGGTATTTTAACGTTTCTAGTTGCCTTGAAAAAATCCATTACCTTTTTTTATTAGCATTCCCATAGACTTCGTCAAGGCGGCGGGCACCATTTGAACGGGTAGCAACCGGTTCCCTCAGGTAGCGACCGGTTCCCTTCACAGAATGGTCCAGTGTGTTTAAGGGGTTAAAGTATGCGGCAGGCGGCTGGCTACAAATGGCCCGACGCGGTACAAGCCGTCAGCACGATGTGACATATCACGGAGATAATGGGAGGTGAAAACGGTAGGATGGCGCCAGGAGGCAGATTCCATAATTTCTGTGATAGAAACGTTGCTGTAGTGAGCCCACGAGGTGGAAACCGCTCGAAGTTCGTGTGCTGTCACCTTGATGCTGTCCGTAACGCAGTCGACGTCAAGTGCCTCATAGGCCTGAACAATTACGCTTTTGATACAAGAGGCAATCATCCGTGCGGAAGTCTAGCCAGCCTTACTACTAAATGGAAGAAACAGTTGTGTACGGTTCCCACGTATAGGCTTAGATGCTTTCAGATAAAAACAAACGGCTCGTACAAGACATAAGGTTCTTTCCTGATCGTCTTCCAGTATGTTGGAGAGAGGGAGGATGATGAAAGGATGAGTGCGTTCAGTAGGTTTCTGAGTTTTTGCACGAAAGGAGGAATGGGGTGTAAGAGTAACACCCTTGTAGTCAGGTAGGAAAAAACAATCACGGTTGCGGATAAGGCTTGTAGTTCACTACAGCGGAAGCATGCAGTTGAGCCACGAGGAATACAGTTTTCCTAGCGAGATGACTGAGGCAGGCGAGGCCAATGGTTCATAAGGAGAAATTGCTTAGCGACACGGGGTCGGTCTAATTGAAAAGAATGGATTAAAGACGAGATCTTGTAATCCGTAAGGAGGTCGGCGTTCCCCTCAACCTTAAACACGGCGTTTAGGGCCGACCTATAAACCAAGATTGTGGATCCTCGTAACCCTTCCTTGAATAAGGAGGTTAGAAACAGAGGTCATATATAGGAGAGCGGACTGGATTAACCTGTTCTGTGATACACCAATGAAACCATCGTTTCCAGTGACTGTCATAAACCGGACGGCTCGTGAAGCGATAAGAGAGGCCTCGTCTTCAAGAATGCCTGTTGAGCGAAGGAGTCGGATGATAATAGCCACCCGTGAGGATGTAGCGACGGGAGGTTCGGGTGGTGAATTTTGTCGTTGCATTGGGAGAGGAGGTATGGACGTTGCGGTAGTTGTTGGGGGGAGTCGATGAGGAGAGTGAGAAGGAGTGGGAACCAGGCCGCTGATGGCCAGTTCAGTGCGACAAGGAGAAATCGTCCCTTGCATCCGGCAATTTTGAGGAGGACAAGGGGAAGGAGCCGCGGAGGTAGGAATACGTACGCGTGGAGAAGATTCCAGTCGAGGGTGAGCACATCTACTGCCCAAGCACGAGGATCCGGTAGCGGGCTGACAAACAAGTGTAGCCTGTTGTTGAATCTTGTGGCAAACATGTCTACTAACGACTGTTGCCGCAGATGGAAGAGGGCATGACAGATGGAAGGATGTAAGACCCATTCGCTGACCGGAGGTTTCTGGCGAGACAGAGAGTCGGCTATGACATTCAAAGATCCAGGAATGTGGAGGGGTAGTAGATGGATGCGGTGGTTGATGTAGAATTGAAAAATGTCGGACGTTATCTGGTGGAGGGTGAGAGAACGTATCCCTCCGCCTTTGCGGAGATATGCAACAGCAGTAGTGTTGTCGATGTGAATCTGTACCACCTTGGATGTCAGATAATGCTGGAATTGGCAAAGGCCGAGGAGAACTGCCCGAAGCTGTAGGTGGTTGATATGTTCCGACAACCCCGGTGGCCATTGCCTGGAGGCTGTGAGGTTGTCGACATGGGCACCCCATCCCAGTTGAGAGGCATCCGTGAAAAGCTGGAGATGCGTATGGGATTCGTGGAGGGGAACCGACGTGGTAAGGTCTTGATATCTATTCACCAAAGGACCGTATTGACGGAAAAGGTATGATCCCGTTGCCGGGGGGGAAGGGTGATGGCAGTGCGGGGATCGCCCCATTGAGCAAAGCGGTAGTGGTGGAGATGTCGTGCCATCCACCTTCCGTATGGTACTAGATCCGCAAACGAGTCTATGGTTCCGATGGCGGAGGCAAGGTCCCGAAAGGTGTGGCGTGGCTGTTGTAGGAAGTCGCGGGTGGCTTGAAGATGGGACGAGATTCGTTCCGGGGATGGCATGACAGAAACTAAGC
>JAHWFP010144850.1:45568-56184 GCA_023313725.1 Lithobius niger
GACAAATGTTTGAGCAGGGAGTAGACTTGGGAGGTTTAGACCGAAGCCCAGGCAATGAAAAAGAGACATGGCGGTGGTCAGGTTTTCGGCTAAAGCTACCGGGTATTGGTGAGGAAGAAGCAGGTCGTCTAGGAAGGCATGAATGCGAATGCCCTGCTGGTGGAGGTAGGCCAGGACCGGTCGGAGGATAATAGTAAAATCGCGAGGAGCGGCATTGAGACCGAATGGAAGACATAGGTATTCGTACACAGTGTTGTCTAGTACGAAACGGAATAGGTGGCGGACAGAGACATGAAGAGGGATGTGAAGGTAGGCATCGGCTAGGTCTAGGGAGACTGTCCAATCGTTGAGTTGTAGTGATTCGCGGATGGAAGACACAGTTTCCATTTGAAAATGTGGATTTTGGACAAACTGGTTCAGAGGCCTGAGATTGAAGATTAGCCGGGATCCTCCCGTTTTCTTGTCGCAGAGAAAGATGTTGCTGTAGAACCCTGGGGCGAACGGAGGTAAAACAACGTGAATTGCCCATTTTTGAACGAGGGATAAAATCTCCGAGCGGAGGGGTCCCGAGGAGTGGGACTGGTGGTCCCATGGAGTATCACCCACGGGAGAAGGTAAGGAAAACTTTGGTTTGAAACCGGAGGATATTATTGAAAGAAACACGGGGTAGGCGGTGATGTGTGCCAAGCGTTGGCATAAAACCGAAGGCGTTCCCCTACAGCTTGTGGGGAGGTGGATTGTCAACAGGCATTGCGACTTCTGCTTTTGGAGTGGCGTCTTGTATCTGAGGATGAACGTCCCAGGGGGCGGTCTCGTCCGCGGCTCTGGCTTCTATCCGGAAAGGCGGAGGCGGAACGAGAAACCGAAGGCGGAGGGCGCTCGGAAGATTTGGTATCGTTGAGGTGGTCCGCAGTTGAGTCCGCTCGCGGAAGGGAATGAGGACGACAACACATTTGCAGTGGTGCTAAGGACATCCGCCTGACAGGCAGCTCTGAGGCCAAGGTGGAGGATACGGTCGTTGTCTCGAAGGACAAACACGGGAACTACTGCCCGTCGAGGGATGTAAAGTGCTGAACCAAAGTCCAACTTAGTATCCGCCGTTAAGAATTCAAACTGCGGGTAAGTGTCGAAATTTCGCGGATTGCCGGTGCCATCGCCAATTGGGCGGAAGAAATAATTCTCGCGGCCCGGACGAGGCGGAGGATGATCTTTGTCCAATTCAAGGGGAGAACCATTCCCCAACAAAATGCCACCGTTACGGAGGAGGGTGGTGAGTAGGGTTGTCGATTCACCCAGTAGCGGAGGTTGATGGGGGAATTGGTCTCTAAGACTGAACCCAAACCCCGTAGCCAAGCCTCTATTCTTTGAGGCATCATTCGCGGAGGCGGAAGGCTTATACAAGAAGCAATCCGGAATAATTTCTTCTGCTGATCTCATGTGTTCCGGAAGAGGGATTTCCAACGGGTCAGGATCATCTTGGAACGGAGGTTCTGGTAAACCTGAATCAGACGGGTCCGGAGAGTAGTAGGGATCTTGTTAAGAGGAACAGGTGGAGGAGGCGGAGGTGATGCTGGAAGCGGTGGCGGTGGGGCCGCAGAAGTGGAAGATGGACCTGCTGTAAGAGCCTGAAGGCACTGGCGCTTGGGAAGGGAGGCCAGCCAAGCGGAGGTGTTGTCCTGTGATTTACGTTTGAAGGTACGTAAGGAGGACTCCATGAGTGAATGCACCTGAGAAGGCGTAAGGGGCTCGTTAGTATGCCTGGAGGTGTTAGAAGAATGGGAGGATAAGTCCAAAGGCAAGGCAGGAGCACAAGCGGGGGAGGCTAATTTAGCAACAACCTTCCATGCTTTAAGCCGTAGTTTGAGCCGTGCGTATCGTTCCTTGGTACGGGTGAGCTTTGCAGAAAGAGACCGGAGATCACTCGATGGAGGTGGCTGGCTGCACGGGACGGGAGATGTGGCGTCAGTATTACACTGCGGAGGAAAGGATTCCGAGAGCAGCGGATTTGGAGGCGGAGGCTGCAACAATTCTTGTCCTGTGGTAAGCTCAAGAACCTCCAAGTTCTCAAGGGACGGTGGAACTGGTGATGCTGAGCAGCGAGGAAGGGGGGATTTCCTGGGCGTCCCCTTGCTCGCGGCATCTCGAAGCGGAGGCAGAGGTGGAAGCGGAGGCAGGCTCGACGTCTTCAGCGATGTGAACAGCGTGGCGGGTAGAGAAGAAAAGGTGATCTTTGCCGCTCCGCTTCGATTTATATACGATGGAGGCTGCGCAGTAGATCTGCGCAGTAGGTAGCGAACCGGAAGGAACTGCGTTTGTTTTCTCTAATTTGAACAGCATTGAGAAGGAGAATGCTAATAAAAAAGGTAATGGATTTTTCAAGGCAACTAGAAACAATCAGTAAAGAACTAGTGATGACGCATAACTGTACTGTACGCCAAGACGCATGTTGCAGCATCACTAAATATGTCTGAAAATGTTTAAAGGTTCGAATACATCCTTAATCTACATCCATGATCACCTTCCCTCGAACCTCCCCACCCAAGATGCCAAAAGAAAAAAAAATAAGTTTATACATTCTGGATCAATACACATATTCTTAACCCATAAAACGGTAGTTGCCACTTTTGCCAGCGCTGGCCCAAATATGCTTTAAACAATGCTTTAACAATGATAAAACAACAATATCTTTTCCGGCAGAAAAAGAAAAAGAATTTATCGGAGGAAACAATGCAGAAGCAATGGTGTAACAATAATGCTGCAAACAACAATGTCTTTACAAACATGCATTGTACTTGGTTTCATGAAGTCACGTAATCGGGCTTGAGTAGAAAAGACGAAAAAAATATCTGTCTACTCCAGGGTTACAGGGCTTTAAAAGATACAAAAAATGTGCAGTCGGATTCAGTGCGGAATAAAAACCAGGCCACAGGACGTGAAAGACACCGTCTGCTCCCGGGTAACGGAAATGAATGAAGGATGGTGAAATTAATCACAAGATACATGGACTGAGTGAGCAAAGCAACCTTACCACAATTACCCATCTTCAAGAACCGGAATTATTTAAATTACACATTTCACTGTTATGGGGCAGTTGTACTCCTAGAGTTGCTCGTCTTCATGACGGGCTTTACAGCTAGTTACATATAAATCTGTCAAAATGAATCAAGCAAGGATATAAGGTGGGAAGTGCAGTCATGAACTGTTCGGAAATAGCTCAATTCATTCTGTCCACCTACGTTTTACAGCTAATACGAAATCGGTTTAAGATTCCAAGAAATGCAATACCAATATAGAGTCAGCTCAAATGTTTATTTATAGAGGGAAAGGTGTTCCTTTTCCTCACAACAACACCGATAACCAAAAACACCCATAACCAAATTTTCGTTGGGTTGCATCCCCAGGGTTATTCAAGGCAAAAATATCAATAATGAATCATGTACACCGGAAGTGAACCCGTCAGCACTGACGTCAAACCTAGTCAACTCATTACAAAAATTGTCCCATTTTTTTTATTTACCCCCATGCAAGTGCGCGGGTAGCTGCGAGCCCTTGGTTCCAGCTGTACATCTCTGGCTTCTTACAAACCCGGGTTCGATCCTGGCGATGGGAAGTGTATGGGGTTTTCTCCGGTTGTTTCATGCCCGTTGCACGAGTGTTTTCTCCGGGTACTCCGGTTTCCTCCCTCTTTCGGAACAAAAAAAAAAACTGTTCCTGATGGTGGTAAAACCTTCCATTTAACATCTCCCGCTTGGGCCCTTAAAAGCTGTAGCTTATTGGCCGACAACGTCTATTATTATTAATATTATAAAAGTTAGGAATTCCCCGTTTTTAGCGATTGTGTAGGACTGATTTCCAACGAAAGTCAACCCGCCCTTTTTGAAAGTCAGACTTATTCGCCACACGGTAGTGGTGCCATGTAAACGAATTTTCAAAATCTACAGATTCCTGAGCCCCTTTGTCTTCTTTTTTTTTTATGACATAAAAGAATCTCTTTTTCTTTGATCCTCATAACCTCGACCGGAAGTTGTTTAGGGATAGTCCAATATTGATATCGGTATCGGTATAATCTGTATTTATTTATTTATTCCATATCGGTATCGGACCTCTGTAAGGCTACCGATACAGATATTCGTTACGCCAAGAAACAAAACCGTCTTCCCTGCAAAACTCGACAGTTAACGCGGCAAAAGCAACAACCAAGTGAGAAAAGCAAAGCTATTTGCTCAATTTTAATGAAAATGTACCATTTCATTTCATTTGTTCTGATGCGCTTAAGTTTTACAACGACCTACTTAAAATCTGAGAAGATGAATGTACTGAAGCCATAAGTAGGAATAAGAGAAAAAATACTGTTATTGCTGCACAGAACGTTTTGGATAATCTTAGGAGACTGGAACCCATGTAAAATCAGAAACTGAAGTTGCGTTTGTATGGAAATTAAATTTTTAGTGGTGTATTTTTTATTATCGGTATATCTACATTGGCATCGGTATCGGTTAAGATCGTATCAGATCGGTTTACCCTTCACTGGTATCGGATCGTAACGGTAAAAGGTCATGTCGACCGATCCCTAAAGTTGTTAGGGGATGATTTGAACAATATGATTTACCCTCTTCTCTGTTTTCGTCCTCTTCCCTCATCCTTCCCAACAATTTTTTCAAGATGTTTTGCAGGATACTTTTACCTGCCTCCATTCTGCCAGTCAGCTTACTGGCTATATTCATTCACTTTATTTCCAGTGAGACTGTATTCTATTCCTAGTTCATCTTTACCAACTTTGTGGAGGTATCTGCCTTTCTTCAGGGCATTGCGGGAAGCCATTATTCAAATACTTTGCTTCAATCCTAGCTGCTTCACATTCCCTTTCACATGCGTTACGTGTAAGTGCTTTGCATCTCCGGAATTCGCCCAACAAATTGACATTTTTTTTTCTTTTGCAAGGGGCGGGGGCTGGTAGTGCTTTAGATTTAATTTGTTTCACTTTGCTCCTTGTCTATCACCACAACGCCCCGCATAAAATTAAAAGATACCAAAACCCGTATTCGTATCACACCTTCAGATTCAAACAAGAAAGCCTTGAGACGACACAAAGACTGTTTTACCCGAAGGAAATTTTACAGATACATTTTTGAACATATTTTCAAAGATGGTGAGCTCACAGTACAGAACCAGAACTGACTTTCGAGCTGCAATCTTGTTTGTGATTGGTGCTAACTGATGGGGCTCTGAATTGAGGCCTTAAAGAGCATTCCAAAACACGGACCCAAGTCCAGCGACGTAAATCTATTATAGTGAGTGGGAACAAGAAGGCACAGTCCAAGGTATCGGGCGTCCAAGTCAAGAATACGTGAATTGCGTCACTGACTTCTAAAAAAAAACAATTTCAACAGCGTTCGTAGAAAATAAAGTAGCCAGCGTTCTGAGCACTGTAGTGAAAAGCAATTTATTTAAGTTTTTAATGGAGCAGATTGAAATTTATATTTATATTTGTACTACTCTTTCATTGTTGGACCATTGTTGTAGCAGTGGATTTATATCATGAAGGCACGTTGCTGCAACAATGCTGCAACAATGAAACCGTTGTCTTACCACTAGTAAGAACCACGGCTAGGCGTGGGTTTCATACTTAGGTAAGTAAGAAAATGAAGGCTTTTGGTTCTTACTTGCCTAAGTTAATCTACTACCGCTATCAATGTTTACGTATCAATGTTTCCAAAATAATACATTTATTGCAGCTGAAGAAAGACCCGAAGGAAAGATTTAAGATTGATTAAAATAAAGACATTTATTGCAGTTATTGAGTTTTAAGAACAGAGTTGGAGCAAAGAACGGTGGTGGCGCCACAGGGGGGGCAGGGAGGGGGGGGGCGGGGAATAACCGAGATTGTCGTCGGGGAACAGCCGGAAGACTGAGTCCACATGACGACATAAAATTCGTAAAAATTTGGGGAAGAAAAGCTCAAAATATGAGTTTGCTGCTTGAGTAGTCCCTCATAATCATGATTTGACAGGCATCTTAGTTATGAGACACGTTTGGGATGCCAATGTCTTACCAGATATTTCTAAAAGGAGAAGGCCCGATTTTAAAAGCCAACACGAATGACGGACAACTGTATGTTCTTGCTATGGTAAATATTTTTCAAACCTAAATTATTCAGTGTTAGTTAACTTTAATTTAATAATATTTAAAAAAAAATTTAATTCATCAGTTAATTTAATTTGTAAATAACATGTGTAAATAAACCCGAATTTGGGTCACAATTAGGTTTTTACGACCTCTCATGCTAAAGAATGTTTACGAAAAACATCCGACATTTGCTTAACAATGTGGTGCAAACGTGTCTCGGAAAGCCCAAAATAGGCCCTCAAATAGCGTAAAATGCTTCAGCTTCCGGGCCCCGGACCCCTGCTAAAGTAGTACAAATATAAACAAAAAATGTTCGTTTTCTTTGCCCCCCTGTCGGGGAATCATTACCCCCCTATCTGGAATTGGCTGGCGCCACTACTGGCAAAGAATATTCATGTCAACAACGGTTAGTTAAGTTGCTTCAGCTGACTTAAGGCTCAAAGAAATTAATTAAAAACAAGAACACAACTGTGATCTATGGAGCTTGATTTTGTACGGCATATGTGACAGCAAATTTTGTTGTTGAAAATTTGCAAGCTAAGGCTCGAATGTTCAGTGGACGGCAGTGGTGGGGGGCAGTGACCAACCTCCCCCTCCGCCCCAAAAAAAGAAAAAAAAATGTAAGATTTTTTTGTATGGCGGGAAGAAGGGTAATTAGTTTAGACTTATTTATGCTAAATTTTTTGGGTTTAAACAACAGTATGGAGTTTCTGTTACCGGCACCCTAGTTTTACTTGGCGGGACGAAAAAAAAAACAACTACAACAACCACAAAAAACTCTGTTCTACACATATTTTGTGACGAGGCCCTGTGGTAGTCAGAATGATCACAATGTTTAGGAATTTTTATTGTTGTTAGAAATAAATGTTAACTTATGGCTATGGTCTTTGATGGGAATGCTATGCATGCAAACTTACCGAGGGCTGGTGGTTGAGCTGTAGCAGGAGATTGTTAAAGTGTAAAACATTAACACCTCCAAACTCATTGCACGAATGTGAAGAATAACTAGCACACTATGACGAGAAAGTACTTCAGCACATTTGTTTTGAGTTTCGTTTTGCCATTTCAAGGATTTCTTACCTTTTTTAACTGCTTATGCATGTAATGCATAAAGCAGTTATTGAAACACAGTCGGGGAGAAAAAGGGGCTTGCGTCGTGAGCTATTGTCAAATGACGTTTCGTCCCACTCCAGTCGTTTATTTGAACGGGTCATGCCTATAACCCTTATCGTATGGTCGGAAGTGAATGAAATATTAGTCAATTTTTCATGATTTCGATAAGAAGACGTGCCAGCAAAATATAGGCGTTGTTATTGAACAGTTTATGGCTAAATCGTTTGCATATGAAGGGTTGTAGGCCCTTGACTAAAAAATTTTGCCATTATGTTTCTGTATGAAAAAAAAGTTGAACCGGAACTGGCCCAGCTTATTTCAGGTTTTGACAACATGCACGGAAAACGGAATTCTATCTGTTTTTGGGCTATTGGCGAATCACTGGAAAAAAAATGTCGGCTACTTTACGGTTCGCGGGAAGGCTGTCCTAGGATTATATGCGTATTGGCAATTCGTGTAGTTATGTGGCTCCTGCTAATCAGGTAATTATTGTAAAATCGATTATTTAGTGTAACAGTTTGTTGTAGTATAATCAATTCGACAAACGTGTGAGACAACGGGATAGTGCATACTGTGCGTAGCTAACCGAATAAAGGCAGGATTATAAATTCATTCCACGATCACTTTCGATAGTAAAATAAACAATAGAGTGAACAAGTTTACTTTACGCGGCTTATGGGAAGAATAAGGGCTCCTCCCCGATTGATCTCTCGTTGAGCTAGAAAGACGTAAAATGATCAACTGAACAACATTTTCGCATAAAATTTTTGGGGCAAAGGCTTCGTATGGCCGTCAGGAATTATTGAAAGCCGCACTCTTTGCGCTGACGGACGAGAGGCTGTTTTCTTCCCGTGTTCTCAGCTGATATTTTCTTCCCGTAAACAGTTCAGATAGGTGGGTTGTTATTGTCAGTTTCGTGTGGTTTTGTAGTTATTGTCGGTTAGGTTAGGAACCGGCTTGGGCATTTCACTTGAGGTAATGAACTGGTTGGGGTTTGGCATTTCACTTGCCGGTCTTTCGCCCAGTTACATGCTTTCTGGCGCGGCCACGGCCAAACGGTGCGTTTTCCCCCAAAAATGGAATAGGAAAACATTACTCAGCAGGTAATTCTTAGTCGATTAAAAAAAAAAAAAGCGGACGAGAGCCCGTTTTCTTCCCATGTTCCCTTTACGCACATGGCCCGAAATTCGAAAAAAGAGAAAAAAACCTACCTTTCATTTTCACAGAAGGCACTACAAATTGGTCCCAAATTGCTGAAAATCGTTAAATCATCATTAACATAACCTAACCAATTAACTGCCCCGGTATGTAATGCCAAACCCCAACCAGTTAACTACCTCCGTATGAAATGCAAAACCCCAAACTTACGTAACTGACAATAACAACAAAACCACACAAAACCACACGAAACTGACAATAACAACCCGCCTATCGGAACCACCCAACAGAGAGCTTTGTCTTTCGTCTATGAAAATAATAATGTTGCGATATTTTGCATAAACGAAATTCTTGCACGAAACTGACAATAACAACCCGCCTATCGGAACTGTTTACGAAAAAAACATATACGGTGCCCTTCCGGCCTGGCCCGGCAAGGATTTTAATCTTTCTTATCTTTTTTTGTTTTTAAGGTTCCTCAGATCGTGAAAAACTCGTTAAAAAATTAAAACTGGAATTTTGAATTAAAATGCAAAACTACCTGAATCAGACGGGTCCGGGGAGTAGTAGGAATCTTGTTAAGAGGAACAGGTGGAGGAGGCGGAGGTGATGCTGGAAGCGGTGGCGGTGGGGCCGCAGAAGCGGAAGATGGACCTGCTGTAAGAGCCTGAAGGCACTGGCGCTTCCCGAAAAATTAACGGCGGCGGGCAGCGGCAGCGTTCCGAAATTATTTTTCATGAGCAACGGCGTGCGGAATATTGGGAAAATCATCGGCGGAGATAAATGTTGATCCTAATGTAAATT
Organism: Lithobius niger; assembly: GCA_023313725.1. Taxonomy (NCBI): domain Eukaryota; kingdom Metazoa; phylum Arthropoda; class Chilopoda; order Lithobiomorpha; family Lithobiidae; genus Lithobius; species Lithobius niger. The sequence continues at coordinate 54,770 of JAHWFP010144850.1, forward strand.
CCACATTGCCAATTGTAGCATAATACACTCGAATACAATTTTTACGTTCGGAGTAGTCCCACATACGTTTCATAAGTATTCACTAGTTTGTTAGTCCAGGTGGTCCAGAGTTGCGTCCATTCGTAGAGTCAGATCGACAACGACAGCCATGTTGATATTAAAGATAACAAATACATGACGCAACAAAGAACACAACTGATGTCAGAGTCGGCGCATGCGCAGTCCAATTTATTTAGGAAAAGCGGTCTTGGAAAAGCCACTTACATTAAAGGCCGTATCGTATCAGACCACAAAAGGCAACTAAAATCAACAATTGACATAAGCGCAAGTTTGCTAGGTGCTGCCATCTCTACACCAACCGGCGAAATTTCAAATTAACCGACGAGGGTGCTAAATTCTGCCAACCAATGTCGCCACTTGGCGAATTTGTCGCGTAGGTATTTGTTTCGCCTTCTAGCGGAGCATTGTGGAAGGTAAAGATGATACGGCCTTTACTGTAGGTGGCCATGTCTTGGGTGATGCGGAGTCATACCATGCAGACTTCTCTTACTAGCATATAGGAGCTTGATTAGGTAAATCAAGCTCCAAAAAAAAACCATGGCTCGGTTACTAACAATGCAAATCGCTGTTGTAAAAATACATCGGACGATGGTTCGTCAACAATGTGCTAACACTGCAGCTGTATTGCAACAATGGCTCGTTCATTAAAGATTCAACTCATCATTGTACAAATATGATAGACAATGGTATTAGACAACAATGCGGTAAGACTTTCGCTTTATTGCAAACAGTGAAAGTCTTACCGTATTGTTGCATTGTTACTAATTCTCAATATTATGCCTTTGCTAAATTTGTTATTGGAAATATGTTACTTAAAATTAATTTGTGATGCTCACTCGGCTCACACTAAGATTTTCTGCTCAGGCTTTCCGGCCTTAGAAATGTGCTACTATTTGTTGGTCCATGCCACTGGAAAGCTCTCATCGACGCAATCTATTCAGTATATTTGAACGTCAAATTTGGTCTAAAATATCTTACTCTGACCAGAATTGAATTTTCAAGCTGAACTCAAGAGCCGAGTTCCGAGTACAAACTGCAAACTGATCGGCTCAGACATAGTTTGAAGCGCCGTGGCTCTAAATTTAGAACCTTAAGTAATTTGCTTTGCTTTTTAATTCTTCTTTTTCGACGCCATTACAGTTAGTTTTAACATTCTTGGTTATTAATCTAGAAGCCTGCTTGTGCTTCGCGTATCAAGGTCTGATTATTGGCTTTCAATGGTGCCTAATTGTTGGCATTAACTGTTTAAATCCAGTCATTTTATATTATATATATTACAAACAAAAACGTCAAGTGTGCCGTAAAAAAGGGGGATATATGATTGAATTTTTACTTGTTAAAATGAACACGGATAA
>JAHWFP010144851.1:0-23417 GCA_023313725.1 Lithobius niger
CCGGGCCCCTATTTTGAGGTTACGCTCCTGGTGAAGTCCGACTTGTACTCGCAGTACTGAACCTGGAAGTCTGACCGACACAGCGGACAGCAAGCCAAGGGACCGAATTTCGTGCAAATAACTTTTATTTATACCTCACTTCAAAGTTCATCCGGCAAGGGAAATCAGCATTTTTTTGTTCTCTAAATCTTTCTTAGCTCGCCCAAAGATCGGTACCCGCACTATACTGCTCATCCAACTACCGAATCGCTAACCACTATTAACTCGCTTCCGAAACTTCACCTAGCGGTTCTCACCAACTACTATAACTCCGGTTTTCCACCAATCTTTCGACTACTCATTCTTCCGCGGGAATTAGATGCTATTTAGCATCACTAGAACCACACACGCATGTTCAGATATGCCAGAAAAATATCTCACTCCTCACAAAACGGGACAATTGATAGTATTCGGTTTGCTTCGTTGCTTAAATTTTATTTAGTGCGATTCCAGATGTCGTGAAGTTCAATATAAAGAAAAAAAATTATGGTGACAAGTTGTGCTACATAGTGAGGTCGACCTTCAGCATGGTAGGCTACGTTGACAAACTTTAATTGGACTGAGCTCCACCCAAAGCATTACTAACGCCTGCCTTCCCTTCTTCATCTTTAGTTCCTGTCTGTCTCTGCGTCTGTCTGTCCGTCCGTTGGTCTGTCTTTCCCGGTGATTTATTCCATCCCGTGGCCAAAGGTTCAACCAACGGCGGGTACGAAAAAGAAGACGACGCCGCCATCTTTTGCTGAGTGAGAACGTGGCCACTGATATTGGTTATTTAGATGCCGTGCCAATCACGTGTTAAGGCTCGTTGGCGGAGCTGGCCACCGTAAATAGTTTTAGTTGGACAGGACCACTCTAGGATCGCTTTACCACAAAACAGTTCTGATGACGCATTCCATAGGCAGTAAATTATCCGGCCCGACCTATAATAACAAAGTTAGGGGGCGTAGACAAAATGGCCGCCACGAATGGTCCATTTAATTTCTTCGAGGTCTTGTTGGGGTTTTTAGTAGGTGTGAGAGCTGCCCCAATGCCAACCCCACAGTTAAGGGATTTGCTTGAAAATGTGCCGTGATCCTTGTCAAGGGGTTGCGGGAATTCCAAATTAACCTTAACAGATGGAACAAAGCTGGTAGTCGTGGTTCAGTTTTGGTGTTAGTTTAATGTTAAATATGAGCGATCGTGTGCTAAGGCTCGCCTGAAGTTCAAGGGCGACACTAACCTTGGCTTAGGGCCTTAAATGGAAATTCAACAGCATTAGGCTTACTTGGGAAAATTTGGATTAGTTAGTTTCGGGCTATTTCATACGTTGACTGCTAAACTAAGTAGCTACGGGGCTGCAGTGCTGAACTAGCAACTGGTTTGAATTTAAGTTCGGGGATTGGGGAAATTGCGAAAAATTCTAATTATAGAACCGAAATTACCTTTGGATGCGGGGAGTTGGAGAGTTGGTGGCGGAATGGAATTTTAGATTAATACCTAATTGTTGGGAGCACCCGGCGGAAGACCAAGCGAGCTCGAGCCGTTACAATTGATGTCAAGCATTATGTACAGACAAATCACAGCTTTGTATTGTTATAACAATTGATCAAACTGGATTATTTCAACTAACAATGAGTATTAATTTTGGAAGACAATGGCACATTACAATTTGACGTCATGAGGACTTCGGGCTTGGCAGATTTCACAAATGACGTCATCAGCGTAACCTTGCTGGGGTGGTACAATTCCAACGTTGAAATCCGAAATTAAACTCGCAACAGTCTGTTCGTGAATTGGCCATGCAAATCGTATCGGTGAATTTTTGGACGGAGAGCCCCGCCACCTACTGCCAAATAGCGGCAACTAACAAAGAGCTCAGTAATTCAGTAACTTAATCCCAGTAATCACCCGAAAAATAGCTTACGGGTACAAATAAATAAATTTCCGTACTTTTGCCACAAAGCTATTAAATTTATCGACTGCACATAGCTCTTCAGTAATAAATATCCGTGGGGTGAAATGAACGAATTTTTTTTTTGCGGTCAATAAAACGCTAAGGGACAAGGAAGGGATACTGCAGTATCAATTATTAATACCTAGCCTGCCATTGTTCAATGATAAAAAGTAAACTCTAAACTGGCCAACTGGTAGTTTACGAATACGTAACATACCCGGTCAAGATTATACTTCTGATTCATTTTTAAAAACAGCAAATGACGAGGGGGGGGGAGGGAGGATAACATCAGCAGGGAATGCATTCCATGTCCCCACAACACGGTGTGGAAAAAATCTATTGGCAGTTGTCCGTCTTGACTGGCTATAGAATTAATTTGACTCCATGACCCCTAGTACGCGCCATTAATCGATCCCCCCCCGTACGCTTCCTCTCCCTTAACGAGAAGAAGAGTTTACTATCCGCATCAGTTAGTTCACGCTAGATTGAAAAGGTCAAAGTTGGATCCAATTTAAGTCTTCTCATTTCGAGAGAAACAAGCCTAAAACTTTTAGGCATTCTTAAACCTGGTAAGTACTTCGTCAAAGTTCGCTGAACAGATTCACATGGTCAATATCCTTTATTAAATGCGGTGACCACACTCGCATATTCCAGTTTGGCCTCAGCAATGCAGCAAATACCCAATCACCCGAAGTAAGACTTCGTTTCATCGTGGCCATTCCTTGTCTAACAGTTTTAACAATATGATCACAGTGGGACCCAATTTTTAGGCCACTAGTAAACCAAACGCCTAAGTCCAAACACCTAGTCCCCACCCCAGTGTTCAACGGAAAATCTCCCAGTCTTTACGTTTTAGAAAGAATTTACTGTAGTGGAATCGGGAGGAAGGCGGGGGGGGGGGGGGGGGTGGAGGCTTAATGGCGGGTCTACAGCTAGGTCGTTAGCGCCAACCTCAGTCACGGTACAGTGGTCCGGGAACGACTAACGGTAGATGAATGCAGCATTGTAAACGTAATCCTTTCAAAGCATCAACAAAAAATTGTTGCGATTTCGTTAAGAAATGTTGTCCTTTTAATACTGATCCATCCCCAACTAATTTTCATGCTAACTAGTGCAGCACACCTCACCGCAGCACAACCGTAGTGGTCATCGTGGCTGAGCGGTGAGAAGGCTCAGCCTGGTTGCTGGAATTTTGCTGATCTGGTCGAACCCCCGGATAGGGAACCTTGGCAAAGTCCCCGCCAGGACTACCAGTCAGAGTAGCGTGAGAGGTTACCACTTCCTTCACCAGCTATGGGACTGACCAATTCTGGACAATCTTTCAGCCCCAACGATGATCGGAGGTTTCCCGGATCGAATCCCCGGGTTGGCACCTATATTTTCTCTTTACTAAAAGTCTGGTAATGTTAAAAATTGAGCCGGTTCAGCCATACAAGCATTAAATTGCTTCGGCTGACTTAAGGCTCAAAAGAAATTAATTAAAAAAAAAAAGAGCGTCAAATGGATTCAATCCAGGCCTTTAAACTTCTGACACGGCCTGTGAGCACCAATCAGGCGGGCCACGGTTTAGGAGCAGGAGCAACAGGTTCTCCGGTGCCCACCAGTTGTGACCTCATCTTAATTTTTCTTTAACTCCATTATCCTAGCTGTTCTTCTTTTTTCCTCAAACCATTTCTTTCAAAGGATGGCTGACAAATTGGTGCTATGGAGACTGCCAGCGTTATACCTACCTGCCGTCTTCGTGGTAATTAACGATAAAAAAAAAAGAAAAGCAAAACCAACCCACCCCATGACTGGGTATCTCATCGCTTATACCACCTACTATTTTCATAATGACGAAGTACCCTTCCTTCCCCCACCTCCCCCACCAATATCCTACGGCCATCCGTTTAACTCTTGGTCGCCCGGGTTATTTGGGTTAATTTGAGCTGCAAGTGAGACGTTCCAACCCGGTTGACGTCTGATAAATTTTTTTCCGTCCTAGCCGTATAAATGTGGATAGAGGAATTGAGTTGCTGGGTTAATTTTCTCTACATATATATATATAGAGGCTATGGCAGTAATTATTGGGCAGTGCCACGTGTATTAAGATTTACTTTGTTTGTAATTAGGTGATTTTTTTTTTTTTTTTGTTTGGCTTGACGCTAGCGTATATTCATTAAACATTTCGGTGGTTACCCGTTTTGTCGAATTCTGTTTCGCCGAAAACGATTCCCGTTTCGCCGAAAATTAAGCACTGCCTGAAATTCGGCAAAAGCTGAATTCCCGTTTCGCCGAATCCCGTTTCGCCGAATCAAAGTATTCGTGACAAATTTAACATCACAGAAGTTAAAGAAGTACTCCTGTATGGGACGAATTTGTGATTAGTTGCGGTTCCTGGTGTTTTATGTTTAGCCGCAGTAAGAGAGGCAGCGCGAGCAAGATAAGCAATTTGGGGGGGAAATGGTTCGGCGAAACGGTAATTCCCCTTTCGCCGAAAAGTAAGACACGAGTTAAAATTCGGCTAAATGGGATTCGTGAGAAGGGCATACACCATTAAAAAGGTCAATTTGGTCAAATGTGTAAAGATGCGGTACAAAGTTATAATTGAAAACAATATGTTTTAATAAGTCCGCACCCCCTCCCGTGTCCTTCTGGCTAAGGGGAGGGAGGGGACGGATTCTCCCACACCCACCGAAGCCATGCGGCAGCTCCCTGCGACCAACATACATTTCTCAAAGGACGGTCTCAGTGGACTGGCTCTGAAGTTATTTGGGTGTTCTGGGACTTTCGGACATAACGCATCCTTGCATAACCACGAAGAAACGTGACGAAACAAGCGGTTTCTTAACACAAAGAGCTCAGACTACCAAATGTAGCCGTGTTACGGACTTATTTGTTCCTAGCCAAGACGAGACCCGGACCACTGTACTGTGACTGATGTTGGCGCTGATGACCTCGTTGTCGACGCGCCATTAAACCTCAAATCCCCCCATTCAGACGAGACACGATTAAAACTCGTCGACAGCCTGCTTACGTATTCAACCTTAAAAAGAACCCTCAAGAAGGCCATGGATAACGACGAGGAAATTTTGAAACTTATAGGATTAACTGAGCAAAAAACGGCTTCGCAGTTTAGAAAAAAAACATTAGAGCTCGTATCCCCATACTCACAGCCCTGAAGGTACACGAATAAAAACGGATTAGAGTCCACTCGAACGCAACTAACTATAAGTTGAACTATAATTTGTGTTCATTTTGTGTATGCATTTTCATCTTTCAATTTTGTAGCGTTTTGCTGTTTATGGCGTCTATTTCGTGTGTGTTTGTGGGTTTACGTTTTGCAAATTAGAGTTCAATTATAGTTCGTTGCGTTGGAGTGAACTCTAATCCGTTTTTATTCGTGTACCTTCAGGGCTGTGAGTATGAGCATACGAGCTCTAATGGTTTTTTTCTAAACGGCGAAGCCGTTCTTTGCTCAGTTAATTTGTTGGCTTTTTTCGCTTCCATTTGTATGTGTCCGCTGTTCACCGATTTTTGTTTTCGAAAAAACGGAACATTAGAAATGGATACTTATGTTTAGGTTCCGCCGAAGGTTTGTCCCATGATTATTATTTGATGGCAACACATTACCGTATTGCTCAACATTCACAGTGGAGATTGACAGACAGACAGAGAGGCAGTCATGCAACGACAGAGAGACGGCAGTTCAGGATTAAAAGCTGCTTTGTCGTCCTTCGCACCGCGCGTTATACAAGTTGTCGGAATTCAGATTGCAACAGTCTGCTGCCCAAATATTTAATGGAATCTGGCAAACCACTTCACACACTCACTGAAACCTTTGTGTTCCTGCTCATGTGCAGATAGAGAGATAGATGGATAGATAGATCCATTTATTTTTTATTTTATTTTTTTATCACTCGCTTGATTTCTCAAAACCAACTTGCATAAATACGGAATCACAATCAGATCGCGTGTTTATTCGAGAAACACGTTCAACTGTCGCACAAAAGGGAGAAATCTTTTAAAAACTCGATCACGCCATGCACATGCACACACTTGGGGGTTATAAAAAAAAACAGTATTAAAAGTTCCCCTGTTTGTAGACATACGGTCTATAAACTTCAGATTTGAAAAGATCTCTCTAGTCTTTGGTATTTGCTTGTATATTAATACTGTCTGCAGCCAATCAAAAGAACCCGCCTTCGGGTGAAGAAAATCGAATTTTTTTTTTTGGTCCCCTACAGGCTTTTCTCTTCTTTTGAAAAGCGTGACAAACATATCAAATGTGTAACGCACGGTTATTTTGTGCAGCTAATTGAAATGAAATATCAACGTACAAAAGGCGGCGAGGTCTTGACCAACAGAAAGTGTGTGTGTGTGTGTGTGTGTGTGTGTGTGTGTGTGTGTGTGTGTGATTATAACAGTTTTTTGTCGCCAGCGTGCACGAATCGTGAGTTTTTAGCTGTAGCCGACTGTGGTTTTTAAAACGGAACTTAAGTTTTACCTGTATGTATCAATCGATATATGCAGGTATAGGCCCGCAGTAACGGCAAATAGAGAAACCACAGATTAGACAGGTCTGGATATCGCATCTTACGTCTTCCAAGCCTAAGCGGGGCCTTGGCGGTAGTTACGGCTACTAATACCTCTGCTAATGCGTTGCATGCGAAGCAGCACGAATGCAAGGCCTATTAGTAGCTGTTAGTCATGAAAAAAGCACCAAAACCGTAATTAAAAAGTAGAAAGCCAACAGGTGCGAGTGGCACGGACTTGTAAGATGGCGGACTGGCGGGTCCCTTCTGTCATTTCCCTCCCCCACACCCAAAAAAATTTCTCCTCCCCCCCCCACCTAAAAAAAAAACGTAATAACGTTAATTGTACAATCGTTACTACTAAAACTTGTGAAAGGGAACGCTTGTGAAATTGCCCCAATGATCTTATAAATGCACTAGCATCGTACCCTGTTTCGCCCGGGGTGTTCTTTCACCCGTGGTTTGGTTTGACCCGTGGTTGTTTCCAGTTTTCGGTCGGTGCTGCGTGAACATTAACTGCGACTGGGTATTTTTCTTCCTGTAAGTTTCCCTTTTCCTCCCATCTTCTCCCACCCCTTTTATCCCATCATCTCCCTGCCCTCACCCTCCCCTCTCCTCCCTTCCTATCCTGTTACCCACACAGACGCACTGCCCCTCTCCCTGTTTATCGCTCTGGCTTGTGACGTCGTTTGTCACTGTTGCCTGAACGTTGACTGAGCTTGGTTGTTGTTTGGGATGTTGTTGTTTTAGTTAATGGGTAATCATATGCTTACTGGTCAAAGACGCAATGCCCCCCACACGGGCAATAGTCGTACAGGTTCTCCCGGCTTCGCCCGGGGTTTTGTTTCGCCCTTGGTTGCGTGCTTCTCCCCCCTCCCAATGTCTTTATTTTATAAAGAGCAGGGCTAACAGAAGCACTGCGCCGCACATGGACATTCCCCGTTAAGGAACCTCCAACTCTTATAGACGCACTACCCCACACACGTGCATTTGCCATTCAGGCCCTCCTCGTCACTCTACATTTATCGCTTTGGCTTGCGCAATCCGTACCGTGTGAAAAATAACTATCCTTCGTGCATGACGTCATTTAAGACATGCCTCGGCGATGACCGCGCAGAGCCAATTGTTATTCGAGGCAACAATGTGCCAAATTCAACTTCTTTCCAAGGCAACAACGTACCAGTTTCAACTTCCAGCCAAAGAATTAACACACTCGCCCGATTTCATTGTAGGAGTTCTCCTTCCGGGGGTCGTCGTTGCTTCATTTCTGCTATGAGACCTTGGTTTAAATTGTAAGATTTGCAGAGTCTGCATATATCAACTCATGAAACTTCTTATTCACGGTAGGCTATGTAAAAGGTACAGAAAATAGATTCAAATTGAAGACAATTTCTTTGTTAGCAGTGTGCAACAATTATTATTTTTTTACCTACGGAATACATCACAATTTTATTCGCTAACATTTGACTCTACATTTCATGTGCGATGGGGGGGGGGGGGGGCGGGAGGGCCCAGTAAGGCCCACGGTAATTGGCCCTTGGCTGAGTGGTTTCCCCAGTAGAAATTCAATTTACAGCCCGTGCCTGAACAGGTGCACAAGCATACAATTAAAAACACGACGTTTCGAGTCGGATACGGCTCTTTCTCAAACCATACTTAGCACTAGGCTAAAAGTCAAAACATGTAAAAAAAAAAAAAAAAAAAAAACTGGGCGAATCCACAAAGCACAACAAAAGCGTATAATTTTAAAAGCTAAAAATGAACCTAAGCCAGGGCTAACACTTGGCAATAGGGAGCCCAGACATTATTTCCTGAAGTAATGTCTAGGCTCCCTATTGTCAGGTTTCACCATGGCTTAGTTTCTTTTTTTTTTAAATAAATAAATAAATAAATAAATAAATAAATTTGTTGCAAACGCAACCAGAATGGCAAGGACCTGTCGATCGCTGACAGCCATCCGAAATTAAAACTAAAAGTCATAGCTTACAAAAGTTTAAAAGTTTAAAATGAAGAGGCGTGGCAGCAGAGGAAGGGTTGATGGAATTTGGTTGGGACCACGAATGGCTTACCACCAAGGTTAGACCTACCAGGGACACAATGGTCCCCGATGGCATCGCCAAACGTGAGGGACAAGTTAGGCGAAACGCCGGGAGTCATTGTCAATAATTCTGATATAACAATAAATAAAGTATAGCAAAGCTTGACCAAGACCAATTGTCAATCCTATGCATAAAAAAAAATTATACTACGAAATATCCCACAGCAAATGTGGTCAGCACTGAGTTAATATATTTGCGATCTCAGCACAAAAGTACAGGGAAGGGATATGTTTACCCACTTATACCCTGCCTAAATTAAAATTAGTACAAGTACACTTATTTACAATAAAAAAAAATAGCAGGTAAATACCATTGTCTTAAAAACTACGAAAACTTAACATATCTGGACAAATCAACATTATTTAGCCTCTTTTTAAAGGTAGCAAGCGTTGGTGCCGTGACAACATCAGCAGGAAGAGCGTTCCAGGGACCTTTTTTTAATTGTATGCTTTTGTTGTTCTTTGTGGGTTCGCCCAGTGTTTTCTACATGTTTCGACTTTCAGCCTAGTGCAAAGTATGTCTTGAGAAAGAATCGTATCCGACTCGAAACGTCGCACTGTCCTGTTCTGTATCCAAAGGGTTAAACGGATAACCTTTTTTTTTTTAACTTTATGAAATAGTATAAGCGCTAAGAGGTTTAAAGATCAGAAATGGAACGCCAGTAGAGTGCACATAAAAAAAAACAATTTGCGACGTTTCAAAACAATCCCCGCTTCGTTATCAAGCAATAAAAAATATATGGTTAAGAAGCCCAAGTCAAGTAAACACACTTTAAAATCCAGAAAAGCGTTAAAACTCAAAGCGCAATGACTAAAAATAATAAATAAAATTGGACCTAAGGCAGCTTAGAAACTGCGAGTACGAAACTTGACCACTACGTTGCCTGCTATGCAAATTCCTCTTGTACACAACCACATTATGCCAGAAAGCTACGCATTAAAAGAATGTGCCCCCATTTTACAAAAATTTGGTATCTCCAATTTCTCTTACCAGGAAAAACCAATTATATTATAAATAGCTCAGCAAATATTCCATCCTCACTTTTCACCTCTACGTGCATTTTTTATTGTTTTTTTTTTTTTTTGTACTTTACTGCAAACCCTCGATTTATGATTTATCCTTGCAAAACCGTTATTTCCTTGCAAAAAAACGTTGTTTGGATATTCACCGGTTTTGTATTTATTGAACGTAAGTCAAATTTTTCAAATGTAACTGTAATTTATTGGGAATGGAATAAAAGTAATTGTAATTCTATTAAATAAATTCAACCAGGCCGCACAATAATCACATAAAAATTACTTACAATTAATATTTCGGCATCGTGGTTGCGATGCCTTTATCAGAACACTGAAGAAGACATCGATGATGCCCAAATATTAACTGTGAGTCATTTTTTAGGTGATTTTTTAGCCGACTGGGTATTTTTCGACCAAACTTGGCCAGATAGTAGATAACTGGGCACTGCCAAAATAAGATGCCACCAACAAAAAACTACAAAAGAAGTGACACCTGAAACAAAATCCACAAGGGAGAAAGAACGCGCCAAGTTTCAGCCAATCAAAGTAGTGATACCGGAACAAAAATGGCTGCCACCAAGTTGCTACACCAGTTACCAAGCTAAGCCGACCGACTATTACTTCACGCATTAAATGAAAAACTTGACCAATGCTACGGGTTGTATAGCAATGGTCAGGTTTTTCAAGTTAACCTTTGATCTAATAGTCGGTGGGATTAAGTTGACAACTAATGTAGCAACTTGGTGGCAGCAATTTTTGTCCTGATATCACTTCTTTGATTGAATGAAACTTGGCGGGTTCTTTCACCCTCGTGGGTTTTGTTTCAGATTATTAATACAAATCGTTGCGTATCTTCAAGTAATTGTTATCCACCCAAAACCAAAACTGGTAGAAAAACCCGCCAAGTTTCCAAAAACGGTCGGCGTTTGAAGGTAGTGATATCATTCCACCAGGGAAAGGCCGCCAAGGTTAATCCTATTAGCTAAGGTAATCGCACATACTAATAGTTCGAAAGTTTGTTACTCAATCAAGCTGATCTAATTTTTTGGAAGGAAGGAAGAACACGAAAGACAGGGGCACGTTAACGCTTTGGTTTACTTGCGACAATAAAGTTACAAATTTATTTATCAAGCATGCAACAGGCATACAGACAAGACAAACAAACAGACGAACATGCAGATAAACAAATCGAAACTCGTGATTGGTTAAAATGAGACACTGGTTGGTTGGCTGGCTCAACCAATCACAGATTAAAAATGTCAACTATACGAGCCAAAAGGCAAACACACAAAAAAAAAAACAAAAAAAAACTGACATCTTGGCTAGAATTTAGTCTAAATTTACGCATGCGTGTGAATAAACCAACATGAGATGGTGAAAAAACAAGTTTACAATAACAAGTTAAAACTATCATGCAGCGCAATAACTGTCTAAATGACGTATGAAATCTATAACGAAATGAAACACAACCGAGACGACATGCCTGCACTCATTTAATATACAAACACGAATGCACTATTGACGTTTTGGTTTAACTAGGTTGATGGAAACCGAATAGAAAAATAATGAACCCCCCCCCCAAAAAAAAAAATGCGAAATACTAAGTAATTGCATTAGGATGTAAGAATTTACGATATCAATCATTTTGTATGAACTTTTGCCTGACGACAAGATACCGCCCACATGAAACTTTCAGCATATTGCGAAATCATATAATGTACTTATAATTTATTAATTCAACGATTTCGAAGCTAAAAAATACACGGTCGATGGGCGAATACACAGCGTAATAAATATACAGAAATGAAAGGAGGATTCGCAATGAAATTAACAAAAAATAATAATAAGTTTGCTGAAAGGCTGAATATTGAAGGTCGCAAAACGTACTGTGTAATGTACTCAAACCGGCCTAACGTTAATTCCTTTGTGATTCTTTTTTTTTTGTTTCCCCCGACTCCATATTTTCTTCAATTCCAGTTCTGGTAACATTCGTTTTCCGTGCCAACAACTTTATGCATTTGGTGAAAAACAAGGCAAACTGGGATTGAAGCTGCGTTCCTCGCTCATTATAAGGGCTGGTTTATGCAACGACAATTTTCTCGCTCACTAGCTTTTAGGGCGCGTTTACGCAGCGACTCGCCTTTGCATTCTCGCAGCTAGAACTCAATCGCGATGGCAAAGGTTACATGGTAACAACGCTAAATGGATTAGCTAAATCCGACATCGTTTGAGTAAATACTTGCAGTCTTATAATCCGTGCCAATAATATGAAGAATTTCTCATGACGAAACAATTTTTCCAAATGCTTCTGAACTCACGTTATTTGCTGTTTTCGTTGCGAGGCGGCAGACATAAAACCGCCGCCATGTTGGAATTTGAGATGATTTCTAGCTTCTAGCTGCGAGAATGCAAAAGCGAGTGGTTGCGTAAACGTGCCCTTACGCGGTTAATACTAAATCTGCGGGCTGCTTCTCGCTTTTACCGGAGAACGCGGCACTCGAGTTGTCGATACACAGTAACCATGGCAACAACGCGGACTGCAGATTTTTCTCGTGCCTCGCGACACAATGTACGATGCGTGCAACACAGACAGTGTCGATTTATGACAACAAGAAAATAATTTTTTACTGCAGTACATTAAAACGGACTAATTTCTGGATGCCGGCATTCGATGGTTTGTCTTCGATTCGATAACCCAGACATGGACGCCATGTTGGATGTTGAATTCTCGTTGCGAGCGGCAACTATTTATCGTACCGTTGTCTGATCACTGCTAGAATCTGTTCTTTGAGCGAGAATAGCAAATTTTGAAAATTGCGTGAAATGACACAATGTTTACAATAATACTGTTTGTTGCACTTTGTTCTTTATCCGTGTTGTTATTTTATAATACATTTAATTTGTTCCGTAGTACCGCCTTCATTTAGTAGAAACTTGAAGTTAATTGTAAATAAATAACGGTTGACTAGCAAATAGCGTTCGGCGAGCGAGAAGGTCTCGTTGTGTACATACGCCTTAAGGGTGCATTTACGCAGCTACTCGCCTCTGCATTCTCGCTGCTAGAATTTGATCGCGATGGGCAAAGGTGTCGTTGCAATCGTAATAACGCTATCTGAATTAGCTAAATCCGACATTGTTTAAATAAATACCTGCAGTCGTATAATCCGTGACAATAATATAAAGACCTTCCTCCTGACCAAACAAATTTCCCGATCGCTTCTGAACTCGCATTATTAACTGTTTTCGTTGCGAGCCGGTAGGGCTAAAACCGCCGTCATGTTGGAATTTCAGATGTTTCCCAGCTTCTACCTGCCAGAATGCAGAAGCCAGTCGTTGCGTAAACGCGCCCTAGGCGGATTAGCTTGCTTCTTTTCCGGTATTAGTTAGTGACAGACACGCCAGGAGCTGCCCAGTACCACACGACCTAAGAAACGAAGGGAATTCGCATTGTTTTCTGGAAGAAAAAAAAATTGTTTCGTATTTTGGCTTCATTTACTGGTATCTGAGATTACAAAATAAGATAATGCAAAAAGCGGTATTTTAAACTATAGTCAAAAATCATTTTTTTTTTCAGAATTACTGATTTTTCCCATTGGCTTATAATTGTTAAACTTTAGGCACAGGTGGGTACCTCAAAAATATTTTTTTTCTGTTTTTTTTTTTCCCTTTTGGGATAGTGATTAGGAGGTAGAAGACCAACTTTTCCACACTATTACGTTTGAAATTTTAAAAAAAGGATTTTTTTTTTTTCCCCCCCCCCCCCCTACTTTTTATAGGCGAAGCTCCTGATGATGCTCATTGTTTCTTTGTGTAGGATATATCAAAAGAAAAATGTTTTTGTAAAACAATTGTTTGTAAAGGCATTGGAAATCAGAGTCGGTTGGCAGCTTGGCAGTTGTGGAAGTTGGAAGATTTAGTTGGGGCATTAAATTCTTTTCTTTCGCTATAAACTATCATATCAAAAACAAAAACTGGTAGAACGGGCCGCCAAGTTCCGAATGGTTCGGCTCTTCAAAAAGGAGTGATATCAACACACCAAAACATTCACCAAATTAATCGCACCGCTCAGTAGTTCGAAGGTTAAATGAAAACTAGAACATTGGTACTTTCGGTAGCGCACAACACAATTTAAAGCTTTTGTACCGCATTATTATTTCTCCCCCAAGTACCTGAAATGTGCTCAACTATGCTTCAGGATATGAGACACTGACGGTATGGCGTCGCGCTACAATGGCTTACAACCACGACAATTGAATTGATGTGATGTTTGTTGCCTAACTTGGCTCGACACACCAGCGTGCGTTTAGATATCAAAATAACGCGCCCTAACATTTTTTTACGATCTTATTTTTTTTACCACCTTAATTTTTACAATGTTAATTTTAAAAATTGAAATTAATTAAAGAAAATTAATTGAGAGGTTAAAGTGCAGGGACTAAAAACCTGACACCTAAATCGACGAGAAATGAATCTACAGTGAGAAGATATTGTTGGGTTGAGTTTATTTCAATGTAAAATACAAAAATCAATTACGAAAGTGACCACCGAGATACCACAAGATGGTCATTAGCACTCAATACAATAACTACAATAGAGCAGTGACGATTGCCTCCATATTGGCACCAGTTTGGGTTTTGAAGGGTATAACTACAAGGTGCACTAAATAAAAATAGAGGGAAAAACAACGGAAGAGCGGATTTCTTAGGCTTAAAATAACGTTGTTTTCTCCAACAACAAAAATCGCGCGTTTTAGGTCTAAGAAATCACTCTTCACACCATCGGCTTCAGTATGACGCCCTTCTGTTTCTCGCTGCAGTGCCCCTTGCAGCTAACCCATTAAGGCTCCAGCATAGAGTTACGTACATTAGTACTACGTCGTGTCACTGCTCTATAGAGGGTACAATGCAAAAAAGTAAAAAAAGTAAGCGGGAACAAAATCATGATAATCCACAAAACAAGAATAGCAAAATCGTAATTTGCCGATAGAAATGGGGAAAGCAACAGTTTTTTAGACAGGAGACAAAAATAAAATTACATTTCGAAAAAGTTATAACGAAACAACCGTCATAGCATCCGGGGAATGCATTAATATTTGTCTTCTTGATGGCCGCACACTGGGCTTCACTGCAGTCACCGGACGCTACGACGGGTGTTTCTTTATACTAACACGACGGCAAGTTAAACAGTAATAAAACATTTGCACAAATACATTTTGCACAAATTGTTGTTAAACATTTACAGGAACATCCTCCCAGCGCCATTTTTGTAAAGTACGGCCCCCAAAGGTCTATTTAATTACCGTTAGTCTTTGCCTTGCTAAAAATCCGTTTTAAAATGTGGCGTCTACGAGATTTTCTGTTGAATATTGGGGAACTGTATTTACTGTATCGTATATGTATGTGATCCTTTGCGCGCCTACAATAACCTTGAAGTTTCATCTGTGTGTGTGTGTGCATCTAATAATTTTGATGGTTTGCTAATAATTACTATGAGAACAAAAATCTAAAAGACTAATGCGGTAACAATTAAAATTAATTATGCCAATAGATCGCCGAAGAAAAATTTTAACATACTAGCCTAAAAAATTATAAATTGTGATGTTAAAATACGAGAATCATTCCGGTTTGTGACGACACAATATTTAACTTGATGCTGTTTCGTGTACTATTCACAAAATCAACCGAGATAGTAGCTGCGTTCCTCGCTACGAGGAACGCATCTTATATTTCAGTTGACCTTGGCGATGGTAACATGCGCGGCGGCGATCTGCGCGTGGCTGTTATAAGGTAGGCGGAACGTGCCTTTAAGCTATTGTTTAACTTCCGTTTCATCGCTGTCGTTTTAGGTATTAGGTTTTAGTTGTTGCGTTTTAGTACAAAAATTATTAGTACATCTCCGTATTACTAGTTGGTCCCGCGTGCACCGGTAACCGCGAGAACTGGAGCGTCAGATTTGATAGGCATCTTGGTCCCAGCTGTACACATCTGGCTTGTACAGACCCTGAGTTGATCCCGGTGAAGGGAAACGTACGCGTACGGCTTATTCTCCGGTTGTTTCCCATCAATAGCACGAGGACTTCCTCTGGGTACTCCGGTTTCCTCTCTCCTGCGGCAAAAAAACAACTGACACGATGGTGGGTCCTGGAAGGCTTAACATCTGCCGTTCGGGCCTTAACAAGCTCTTAGCTTACTGACCGACATCTTCTGTTCTATTCTGTTGCCGTTTTTCGTTACGATAGGCAACGATTTACGCCGAGCCATAATAACACATCACGAAATATTTTCCCATTCACATGGTAATGACGTAATACAAGTGTCTAATTTGTTGACTGGATTGATCGGATGCACGGAAAATGTGCAATAAAAATCGAGGTTTTGAAAGATAGACCGGTTTTAACTACAAATGTATTCGTTTTACTATAGGGCAGTGACATGACGTAGTATTATTGTATATAACTATGCTGGAGCCAGTAACTGTGTTAGCTGCAAGGGGCACTGGAGGGAAAAAAGAAGGTCGTCTGACTGAAGCCAATGCTTTTAGACTGGATTTCTTAAGCCTACAACGCGCGACTTTTGTTGCTGGAGAAAACAACGTTATTTTAAGCCTAAGAAATCCGCTCTTAAAGCACTGTCTTGACTAGAATTGCCGTTTTTTTCCCTTACATTTTAATCTAGTGCACCTTGTAGCTATTACCTCCAAGTTGTATATGACGTCATTTGACGCTGCTCTATACGAAAAACAGAAAATTTAAGCAGTATGGCGGCCAAACTCGGGAAAACATCTCCAGGTAGCTTACGCCCTGAGTAGTGCACATGTTGTACGATGCTACGTAAAGCAACTAAACTATATCAAGCATAGACTGATGCCACAGGAGCGAGCGAAACGAGCCGTCTTAGCATAAACCAACCTACGATGTGTTTGATTTATCTCCACAAGTCTATACCATACCTTAATTTTACCTTCTGTTAGGAAATTTTATTAGTATTTTATCTTTTATTTTATTTATATTTTTATTTAAAAACTTCAGTACTACGGTGCCAACATTGCTCGTGTGTAGTGGGGTTTAAAAAAAAGTATTACTAAATGAAAACTATTTTTATTTATTTATTTCCGTAGACATCAGAAACACGAAAAATAACACTAAAAAAAGCAATTTCGAACACAACAAGTAAAAGTCAAACTAGAAAATGTCATATTGTTATTTCAACAAAAATCACAAACTTGGATCAGTTAATAACCAGGTTTTGATTTCTTTTTCTGTTATTCCAATTTTGTGTAAATCCCGTAAATTAGCAGGAATGTACGACAAAATCTTCGGGATGTGAATTGGGCTGTTTCTAGAAATCTCTTTGTTGTTAATAGAGGCGACCAGCTAGTGGTCTTTGTGTTGTAAGCCTTATCGTTTAGTTTCTTGTTTCAAAATCTTTTTCCCTCATAAAAATTGTATCATAATTATTTTGTGCACTTATAACTGCTTAAACTTTTCAAATTTGTGTTTTATTATAAATTTGAGTAGCAGAATTGTCACATTTATTCCGAAAAAGAATTTTTACAAGTTTATTTTAAACTTTTTAAACCTAGTAATTTCCATCTTTTTTGTCCATTTGTGTAGGCTACAACATATATGATTTTTATCCATGAATCATATAGTATTTTTAAAATTTTAAAATTCAGAAATTTTTTTTACGAAATACAATTTTGGCATAATTTCTTTTAATTTTGTACAAATTCGTCAACGTGCTTTCCAAATGACCAACCATTTTTCATCAATTTCTATTACAAGTATCTAATTTATTCCATTCTTTCAACAACACCAGATATTTGCCTAACATTACTTGCATTGGTTCACGGTACAATCTGGTGGGCAGTATGTTGACTAAAATGGGAGGAAAAATATCTCATTGAAATAACATTGACAGCTGTTTAGGCACCGTTTTTCGTGGCAATGGAATTCAATTCTAAATTTGTAACAACTGTTTATTTAAGTTAAAGCAGAACGCTTACTGACTGCGAAAACCGTTTCCTATAATAAGCCATACGTTTTTGTCAAAATAAAAAAGAATTAGTGGACATATGGGCATACAAACTTCAGCTAGATTTGGTAGAAATTGGGCCTTTCTGCTACTTCAGCAATTTTTTGGCTTTAAACAGTAAACAAAAGAAAAAATGTAAAACTACGACCGTGTTCACCGTTGCGTCCTCTGTTATTTCATGCCAGAATTTTATCTGTACTAGTAATACGCTCTTGTCAAAAAAAAATCTAAATATCGTCTTTTATTCAGTCAGAATGAAACCCCATGAAAAAATTGTTAAGTCCAAACTTTGTGTAGTAGAAACCATGAAACATGGCATGAATGCACATGAAAGGTAACTGAAAACAAATAGCTATGGTAGCAGGGTAATACCCTCACCCTCCCGTGGGGGGAGGAGGCACCAGGCCCCTCCCCTCCCCCCCAAAAAACCAACAAAACTTTTTTTTTTATTTTGCATAAAAAGCTCTGAAAAATTGTTTTTGATGGAAATCAAAAGCATAATATTTAACGTATGTAGGGCCCACTATCCCTCACAATGTTAGTTGTTGCTTTCCGGGGAGGGGGGGGGGGGCACATTTGCACTACCCCTATTTCAACTAAACTGCGTATATTAGTAGCCAATTTTAGGCAATAATATCTAAGCACCTGTGATCTAATTAAGTAAAGATGACATAGCAAAACCTTGTTTTTACGTACTTGTAATCCACCGTCACTTACACCTGTCGAATTGTCACGGATTGATATGCACATTTAACCTCACCACATTAAGTTACTACCTTAATTCTGTTTTTAAAAATGCCCATAGAGAGATATCCGTAGGGTTTTTAGTTGGAAGTTACCATGAAATTAAAAATAAAAATAAATATTTTTTTTTTTAACAATGTTGGGTGTTGTTTCAAGATGGGGGAGAGGGGCAGGTAAATGGGCCCACGTACATTTCCCCCTTACTTCCTCTAACCCTACAAAGTTAGTAGTTGTTTATGGGTAATGTACACAATGTTAGTAGGATATTATTTACTATGGTTACTGTAAGTCGAGAAAAGATAGCAAAACGGGTTAGGCCCATTTATACACTTAAAAGTTTTCACAGCAATTTTATTATTCATGGAATACTGGTGCCTTATCAGTAAGACACCCTGATTGATAAAATTTAAATTTGTGGTTGAAGGGTACAAGCAAAAATGGGACCTCCTGACCGGCCAAAAAAACCACAACTGCATACAAGGACACAATTTTTATAGGGTTAGACATGACATGGTGGAGAATTTAAGGTCTTTAGCCGAGGTCGGAACTTTCGGTTTGTATTTGGGTGATTAATAAATCAAGCATGGACTTGTCCGAAATACAAACGAAAGTTCTGGCTAAAGACCTTAAATTCTCCATCATGTCTAACCCTAAAATTGCGTCCTTGTATGCACTTGTGGTTTTTTTGGCCGTTCAGGAGGTCCCATTTTACTTGTAAGACACCCTGCATTATTTTTAATTCCACTGTGTAGCATGTATCTGGATTGCACAATGATAAATTTTGATTCTACAATA
Source organism: Lithobius niger (assembly GCA_023313725.1). Classification (NCBI taxonomy): domain Eukaryota; kingdom Metazoa; phylum Arthropoda; class Chilopoda; order Lithobiomorpha; family Lithobiidae; genus Lithobius; species Lithobius niger. The sequence continues at coordinate 19,174 of JAHWFP010144851.1, forward strand.
TAAACAATTCTGTCTAAATCTCCTGTCTAAAACTTCATAAAAATAAAATTAATTCTGTGGTAAATTTACTTTCTAACACTTACATGCATTCATTCCTGCTGTGGCTAAACAACACTTTCAGTGGTTAACAAGCAACTGCGTGGTTTAAACTGATATCAGTTTGCAGGCAACGAAAACTAATTATATGCACAAGTGCCCGCACACACGCCTTCGTTCCCTTGGAAGATTGGTCGCTTAACATTGTAGTTTCGTAGTTTCGCAGCCCGAAAATGGCGTCCACAGGCCACATGATCTTAGGCAGGCAATGAGGGGGCCAGCAAAATGTCATGTTGACCACTCATAAAGTTGAAAATTGTTCTATATTTTTTTTTGGGCGAGCCCATTTTAGTAACACAAACTTCATCTCAAATGAAACTAAATGGCGGCCATATGAAGCTGTTGGCTCTAGGCTTGTGTACTATCCATTGAGGGAAGAATTAGGAGTTCACAGAAATTAAGTTGCCAGTATTTGCCTCAGGCTGCAAGTTTGCATATGCAAATTAGCCTTTGATGTTTAGAAAATTTAAAAGACTACAATCCTTACTTTCAAGTCTGTTAATGTTAACATCTTAAGTTAGTGTTAAGTGCTTTAAAAAATTATAAAACCGACGTTTGACAGTACATGCTTACCTACAACACACGTCTCACATTTAACCCAAAACAAGAAAGTTTCAAAACCCTTCCCACAATGCTTTTCCTAAAATTTCATAAAGGCAACACTAAAAAAAAATTGTTTCTGAGTAAAACCAATTAATGGAGGAGCTTGCATTACAATTCAATATAATTAAAAATAACAACTAGCTTCCCACAAGTTTTACCATCACCCCCTCCCCCTTTTCAGAATTTGTGGGTATGATTTAATGAAATAAAACCAAACGGAGTGTTACAGTATTTTAAGTGGATTTTTTTTCTTGTGTGTCTGTTGATTAGGTGGGGGGGGGGGGGGGGGTGGGGGTTTAAGGGACGGGCTTATTTTTTTCCCCTTAAAGAGATACAAAGAAATTATTTTAAAAAGAAGGAAACGTGAGGTTAACAGTATAAGAAAACTTCAACTTCCAAGTTTTATTAGTAAGTAAGTTGCAAAGCCACCTTTTTTTTTTACAGCTGGGATGTTCACCAAGTACCCTCTCTGAGTAAAAAAATGCACTAGCTGGACGAGGGATATTTCTCACGTTGTTCGCTTACACATAGTTAGGCACGTCATCCTACTGCATTTATTAAACAGCACGGAAAACCAATCGGCTCAGAAGGGCTAAAAGTAAATACAGCGATGCAAACCTATTTACGTTGCCTTTTGGACTAATGTGTCAGACGGCCTGACTGAGCGGGGAATCGAACCCACGAACTTTGAAACCAAAGTCCGAGGTCCTACCGCTGAGCCAACAGACACGTGTCAGTATGGCTCACTGGTAGGACCACGGCCTTTGGTTTCAATTTGATTCGATTCCCCGCTCATGCAGTCTGACATAAAAGTAAAAGAAGGCAACGTAAATAGGTTTGCATCTGTATTTATTCGACTGCATTTATCTTTGTGTTTACAAGAAGCTTCAACTACTGGACTGAAGCTTAAACCAAGAAGGTTTTCGAGCACGGGGCAGTTTTTATTTATTTTTTTCCGCCCAGAACTAGCAAGGTACTCATCTCTCTCTCTCTACATGCACAGTACATGGCAATAACACACCCAACAATTTCCTTGACTGGACCTTATTAATGTGCAAGATAAGGTCGAGCCCAGTTCTCTACCAACCAGAACCCCTTCATAAAATATTAATCCTAATAATCCAAACTTCAAGTTTATCAAGTCATTGCCTGTGAACAACAACACAGATGCCGATTTGCTAAAAAGGCCTGTCCAGGCAAACCATCAAACTTCAAATGGGTTCGATTCTTTGAAAAGCTTCTCTTAATCATCGTTATTAAAGTTGATAACAACTTGTCCGCATTGTCTTCTCAATTTATTTCAACCGAACATTAAAGCCCCCCCTCTTTAATATTTTATGCAGAGTTTCTGGTAAATTGTCTACAATTAGGCCTCGTCAGAGTTGAAGATTAGACACAAGACAGATGAATAAGTAGGCCTACAAATGTGTTGTAAGTGCGTGTTGCATTTGGGAGGAAAGCCGGCTTGCTAAATTTCCATTCGTTTCGAGTTTAGTATTGATGATGACTGGCCATAACGTCCTAAATAATCCCTTCGGTCCCATGCTGCTTGTCAATCTCTCCCTCCTTTGCAAAGTAGGTGTATTAAAAATGAAAACGTATCAAATTGGAATTCTGACCAAAACCCACGCGCAGAACACGTGTTTTAATATATCATTCAAAAGCCTAATCGGACAAAGCCTGTGTTTTTCTCCGTCCCCATCATGTCAAATAGATCAAAGGTAATTGTTATTGGTTGCCGAGAGAAAAATGAGCAAAGCATGCACATTACACACACACAGCCAGCCAACACGCAAACAATCACTTGTCTCTGGCTCAATCATTTACTCTGAAAGGCAGGTTACACACGAGTTGATGAAACGTTTACATCCAGCATTACGGTGCCGATTTCCGATGGGGTTTTAATGTTGTTTCTAACAGTCAAACATCATTAACGCATCATACCAGAAGTTTATAAAGAATTACTCTAGGAACCAAGAGTGACGGAGAGTATTTAAGTTTCTGATCTACTGTATAACCTACAACAGCACCCAACTCGGCGAATATTTTTTTTTTACTTTGAAGGTTTGACGTGCTCCAAACAGAAGCCACAGCACCAGAAGGCAAGAAATGCAATTTTGCTATAGGATAATTTCAATCTAAAATTCTTCGGATTTTTAAAGTGCGACAGTGGACACGAGCACGAGGCATCACAGGGTCCTCCTCTTCCCGAAAATTCCAAGAGGCAGGCTCGAAGTTGGGACCTCTGGTGCATTAGATAATCACGCTAACCAGCAGGCCATCTTGCTCCATATGAATATTTGTGCTACAAAATGCAGCTTGCTATAAATAAAAGTCAGCCCCTGACTGGCAACAAAAGAACCACGGTAGACACCCAGCAAACAGTACAATTTTCAGCAGTTTATTCCTGTCTTGATCACCTATCGAATATTGGATTCGATAGGTGTTCAAGACAGGAATAAACTGCTGAAAATTTTACTGTTTGCTGGATGTCTACCGTGGTTCTTTCATTGCCAATCAGGGGCTGACTTTTATTTCTTGTCTTCACGATCACGAAGCCAAATTTCGCCGTCTTCTATGCAGCTTGCTATATATACAATGTGTTTGATAATATGAAATAAAGCAAGAAATTTTTGCACATAAATAAACACTGTCAAGTCGCAGGGATGCTGCCGGTTTGAAAAAAAAATAAGGAATATGTGAAAATTTGCCTGTGGTAAGAAAAAACGTGAAAAATGTGAAAAAAAATGTGGGAAAATGTGAAAAATACGAGTGTTGGTGTGAAAGAACGACAAAACGCACAAACGCAGTAAAAACAACCAAATTATCCGCCCTACTTCTGGGTGATTGAAGAAACTTAGATTGGTGAAGCATGGACAATTGGACATACATATGAGCGACCGGCCGTATCAAAGTTGCAAAAGATGCATCAAACACCACCTGTGCGTAGAGTGGGCTTCACCTGGATTGAAGGAAATGAGGAGTATTACAGGGGAAAAAAATGCATCGTGGCAATGTACTTCAGGCAACACTGAGCGAAAACTGGGAAACAACCATGGGCGTAACAAGACCCCGGGCGAAGCCGGGTACACTACTGCTAGTATGTATATATATATACACATATATAAAATCTACATATTGACAATTTAAACATTGTACAACACATAAATCTGTCATCTACACTATGGCAGCAAAAAAAACAAAAAAACTGACAATTAACCCTTTCTGAGCAATTGTTTACAGGGTGTCTCAAAAGTTTGACCCCACCCTAATTACTTTTTATTCACGTCATCTAAGAAAATGAGACTGAACTGCCAATGGCAAGTAGGAATTAACGCGCACCTTCCTTATATGTAAATATCCGGGGTCCATTTTCGTGCATGAATTGACAGGGAACAGCAAGATGGAAGGGTGCAAACTCACATGAGCATACACAACATTTGGGCCGTCATTTAGGTTTTAGAGGACGGATCGCTAAACGGTTATCAGATATTTTCTAGTTTTTAGTTCTTTCGAAGGATGTTAATACTCGCCCTCCCCCCCCC